>SJYA01001664.1:59088-253263 GCA_006410615.1 Neotragus moschatus
GTTCTGTGCACTCAGCACACTTGAAAGGGACTTGGCAAAGCCAACACAAACACAGGAAGCAACGTAAGAGAGAAGACAAAGCAACGAACTGTAAAGAGTAAATGCAGAAAGGCTGAGCAGTGGCTGGGGCCCAGGCTAAGGCAGGAGTGGGGTGGGGACTCAGCTCCAACCCCATCTGGGTTTGCGAGTGCCTGCCCTGCCCTGGCGGGAAGTGGAGACTGAAGCACAGTCATTTAGAGTAACCTCGGTCACACAAGGGCCCCGCCGTGTGCTTGCACTTCGGCCACTGCGGGGAGAGGCCCAGCGACTGGGGCAAAGTCTTGGTGGCCCCACTGGGCCCTTGCTGACTGTGTGCTGGTGGCCTTGGTGAGGCTATCAAAGAGATGTTGGCAAACAGATCAGCCCACTGAGAACTTCCTCTCTCCCTCACACGTGGGTGGAGAGTGGGTTTTCACAACACTGCCCCTCTGCCATGGATGAAGCTAAGTTTTTCCAGGGAGGCTGGGCAAGGCCAGGTCACCCCCTCCTCACCCCAGCCCCCAACAGACACTCGTCCACACCTCCTGTCCTTCCGCCACCAAGCTCTGCGGTCCTCCTATTCTAGAACCAACCAGGCCCTCACCGGCTCCCGGTGCCTCGCGGCAGGCCTGCTTCCCTCCTCCACACACAGGAGTCTCCTCCAGAGATGGGGAGGGACAGCGCCAGGCCGGCCCTCCCTGCCAGGTCTCGTCTCAAACCCCACAGCCCAGCTCTACCCGCACCCCGGGGTGTGTCAGAGGTGCGGCTGCCCTGGACAGCTGCTCTCGGTTTCCCTTCAATCGTGAAAGCAGCTATTTCAGACTCTGCACCAGCCTGCACGAGACACTTTCACATACACACACACTTTCTCAGGTAGTCCTTGCAAAAGCCCTGTCAGGTATTACGTTCCTTGTACAGATAAGAAAACCAAGGCTCAGAAAAGCTTGTTGACTTGTCCGAGGCCAAACAGCTAATGGGGGTGCAACTAATGTACCCTGGATACTTCCAGGAACAAGCCATAGTACCCGGGGCTTCAGCCTTCAGAGGAAGCTGCTATTTTGATTCCCGTTTTATCAAAGCGGAAACCGCAGCACAGAACAGTTAAGTAACTTGTTGGAGGTCACACGGCAGCTAAGGAGCCAAGCTGGGATCTGAACCCAGAAGGTCTGACTCGGTAAGTCCATGCTCCGAACCACTGCCTCTATTGCCTGTTGTGTTGGACATTTACTTGCTAGGCTGACGAACTGGGGTTAAAAACCAGGTTTCTCATCATTTCCACTCAGCGTAGAGACTTCAGCATTTTTATCGGGACAGATGAGAAATGAGCTTTTGTATTTTGTTTTTAGAAGCTCATGGGATGCTTCTAGTCACATAAAACCCCCAGCTTCGTTAAATGACCAGGTTTCCAACCAGAAAAACCACACACACACAAACACAGGCTTATCAGTCTATAACCCCTATTTCTGAACGTAAACCCTCCCACGTACTGTCATCTCACCCATGGCCGTTCTTACTGAAGCCTGTCAGGGATCTCAGCCGTNACATAAAACCCCCAGCTTCGTTAAATGACCAGGTTTCCAACCAGAAAAACCACACACACACAAACACAGGCTTATCAGTCTATAACCCCTATTTCTGAACGTAAACCCTCCCACGTACTGTCATCTCACCCATGGCCGTTCTTACTGAAGCCTGTCAGGGATCTCAGCCGTTCTGACCCAACCCATTAGCTAAGCCATGGAGCTGCGTGTGAGCTGGGCATGCGTGAGAAGGAAATATTTTAAGAGAAGAGAAAGGGGAGGGGGAAAAGGAGGAAAGGGTGGCATTCTCACTTAACACTTCCAGGCATCGGGGCTCAATCCTTGACTTTCATTCTTTCACTGAATACTCACAGCTACCTTCTAGAGTGGGTGCTGTCACCTTCCTCACCTCACAAATCAAGAAAGTAGGGGGCTGGAGAGTAGGAGCAGGGAACTGCCATTTAATCAGCAGGAGGGACCAGACCCGGCACTTCCGCTAAGGCCCTGCTCCCTGTCAGGTCCCGTGCTGAGCTCCAAGATCAGGGGAATGAGACCTGCCGACCACTTGAGGGTCTCAAAGTCCTCACAGGTGGCCAGCCTGCCACCTGCCACTCTTCCACTGCACGACCACTCAGTTCTGCACCTTCTAGAAAGGACTGAATCAGGACACCAGTGTCCAGGTTGGTTACTTGATGGGGAAGATTTCTCTGAGCAAGGGGAAAAAAAAAAAAAATATATATATATATATATATATATAGTAATATTAAAAATTAATGTTTCATTAAAAGTTAAATTTTTCTATTTCCCAGCTGTTAATTATTAAATTCCACTGGCCATTCCCACACATCAGCAACCCTGACTAGGAAGCCAGACGACAGGCTGAAAAGGCAGGCCAAGGGGAGGACGAGGGGGTGCGAGGATGCTTGAGATCAGCTTCCTGGATGAAGCTCTCCCACCCGACCCTGGAAAAAAAAAAAAGAAGTGACAGCAGGCAAGCGACACATGTGTAAGACCAAAAGATGTCCAAGGTCACCAAGATGGGGCTCTAGAAGGAGGAAAAAGTACCAGGAAGGACGGAAAACTGCCCAAATGCCTTCTTTCCCAGCAGCACATCTGCTGTGTTACCTCCGCTTGTGGGGTTCCCCAAGTACAGGCCAAAGGTTTCCCACAGCACAGAAGGCCTCCATAACCCAAACGTACACCTACCGAGGTATTTGGTAGCATTTACATCTTACGTGCTTATTTATGGGCTTCCCAGGCGGCATCGTTGGTAAAGATTCTGCCTGCCATGCAGGAAATGCAGATTAGATCCCTGGGACGGGAAGACCCCATGGAGTAGAAAAATGGCAACCCTTTCCAGTATTCTTGCCTGGAGAACTCCAAGGACAGAAGAGCCTGGCAGGCTACAGTCCATGGGGTCACAGAGTCAGACTTGACTATGTACATCTGCTTATTAATGGGAACACTGTGGTCCCCGGGGGCTGGGCAGAGGAAGTACTAAAATGCTGTGAACCGGGCAGTAGTTCACGAAAGACGTAGCATGCATACAGCATGTTCCTCACTAGACTCCTTCCAGGCAGCAGGACAAAGACAAGAGCTGTGGGGTGGCGAAGAGGAGATGATGTAGGATGCATTCTGGAGGAAGAATTAACAGAACATGCTAATGGATCAGACTGCAGGATGGATGAAGGAAAGGGTGAAGGATGAACTGGAGAGGCCTCCTGGACTCTGACTTAAGTAGGAATGGGAAGAACGGGGGTGGGGGGGAATCAAAACCTCTGTGAGACACACAGACAGTTAGACATAAGCAGAGGCTCAGAGAAAACCTTTGGACTTAAGATGTAAATGCGGAGTCATTCTCCCATGGATGGTATCTAATGCCATGGAAATGGATGAGAGCACGTTGGAAGATAGTAAAAAGAAAAGAGATGAGGATACTGGACTCAACCTCCAGAAGCTAATATTTGAGGCTTGGGAAGGAGGGAAGGGCCCCATTAAAGAGAATGAGAAAGTAGGAGGAAAATTAAGAGAATGTGATGACATGAGGCTAAGAGATATTGATATAAAAAATGTATCTACAATATACTTATGCTTCTGGTAGTTTACAGAAAAGGATACATTTCTATAAATATGTTATCTGTGAATTCAGTTGTTCATCTTTCATTCATTTATGCAAGAAATACACTTTAGTGCCCTTAGAAGGCTTTGATTTGGTGCCACTACAAATCAATATTCTTTAAATATCTGCTCATCATTCATTTGGAGGGCAATGGAGAGCGTGACAGCTGCTGGCTGTGATCTGTTTCTCTTCTCTGACCGGAGTAATCCAGCCCCGGCCCCCAACTCCTGGTCCCACTCAGCAAAGCAGAAGTACCACAGTGAAAGTGTACTACCCTCCTTTGAAGTAAGCTTGGCGACTATATCGCTCACTCACCTAGCTGGCCATTGCGGGGGCTCTCACCCCCCTCATGCACGCACACATATTCCTAAGAGGCTTATTAAACCACAGTGCTTCCATATTCTTACATTTCCAGGAATGATTTAGCATCCCATAGATGGCTACCCTGTTGTCCAGCTCCTTAAATGATACTTTGGGGGGAGAGAGCAAAATTCCCATCCTTTGACACTGGAATGGATCCTTTGTCCCTAAATAAGAGAACTTGCCAGAACACATTCAGTCTTTGCAGAACCAAGATCCTTCATGCTGTAATAGCTGCTGTTCTCCCCTGATCCTCCTCCTACCACTACGGCTACTCCCGCTCCTTTTAAGACTTCCCTCCCTCCACTGGCCCTTTAAATGCTGATGTCAGACAGCGGCCTGTGCCTCATCCAGGCCTGCAAGTCCCACTGCCACCTGCACGCTGAAGGCTCCCCTTCCTGCATCTCCATCACCTGTCTTCTGCCACACTCAGGGGCACTGCTACAGACTGACTATTGTGCCCCCCCAAAATTCATGTGTTGAAACCTAAGGGGTGGAGCCTTAGGGAGAGGATAAGGTCACGAGGCTGGAGCCCTCATGAATGGGATTAGTGCCCTTAGAAAAGAGACCCCTGAGAGCGCCCTCTCCCCTTCCTCCACATGAGAACAAGGTGAGAATACCATCATGAATACACTAGGAAGTGGGTCCTCATCAGACACCACCCCGTCTGGGGCCTTGATCTTGGACTCCCCAGCCTCCAGAACTGTAGGAAATACATATGTGCTGTTTATAAGCCGTCCAGTCTATGGTATTTTGTTACAGCCTGACCGACTAAGATAGGCACCCTATGAATCTCTGTCCAGTTGCCCCACAAGTTGCTGAATCCATATGCATCCCTAGTTGAGTTCATCGCCCCTCCCCTTCGCCACTGGTAGATGTTTTCCTGGTCAATGGCACCACCACCCACTGGTCTCATCTCTCAAGACTCATGGTCATCCTGGACAGCTCCCACCTCCCTACTCCCCAAACCACAGCCTTCTACGTCAGGTTGCTCACAGCTCCTTAATCAATCTTGGAAAACACTAGTTATACATCTAGAGCCCCTACAGGACCGTGAACTTCTTGAATATAACCACGCTGATTGATTTTTCCTGTCTCCTATACCTAACACAATGCCTAGTACAGAATTTCTTACCATGATTCACAGTAACAAATACACCTCATATCAAAAACACATGCACATAGACATATAGAGAGGCAAAAATCCACTTAACAATACCTGTCCTTCCTCAGGTGATGCCCTCTGATTTTCTATTGATTTCAATTTTTAAAAGGCTGCTTTTAACCCATTCAGCTCGTTTCTGAACACATTAATGGATAGTGACCAGTAGTTTGTAAAACACCGGCTAGCAGATCATGAGTGCTTGATAAACCTTTGTTGTATGCTTGTTTAAAGAATGTACGTATGGCCCTATGAGCTTCTGTAACATCACTGCCATTTCACAGACGGGTTATCTGAACCTCAGGATTTTCTTGCCCTGACTCTAGCTTCGTAGCTTTCCATAGTACCCTGTGGCCTATGAGACCCCCTTCCAGCCCCAGTATTTTGTGATTCTTCTGCTGCCGTTGGCTGACTGCTGTCAGAATCATTGTAGTTATTGATCAAACAAATAAGTCGAGACAACCAGCCTCCCAAGTTTCTCATCTAATCTGGTGTAAAGGTTTACTAGATGCTAAGTCTCCGTCCCTCTAGTCAGGGCTGTTCTCCGTGGCATTGTTGCCTCCATAGCCCCTGCCCCTTTATGCCGAGCTATGGATTTACTGGAAATAGGGCAACACTTCTTACAATGGGTTGAACCAGTCCGATAGCTTAAGCTTGCTTTCGTCTTCCTTTCTTTGTTCCTTTTCTTCGTCTATGTCTTCATCTTCTTCATGGTAACTGCGGGTCATACATACAAAGGGAAAAATAAGCTGAGGAAGGCAAGGAGGCTGACCTATGGTATCAGGACGGTGGCTGGGGACCTTATAAAAATGGGTTCCAAGGCAGAGAACATGTGCACCAAGTGAATGTCTGGAGAAAGGTTCATAATACTAAATGTTTATTCATAAAGACCTGTTTTTGTTGAAATAGTGCAGTACTCAGCTTGCTTATTATCCTTCCAGGTCAGCACAGTTAGCAATTTAATGACCCAACAACCATCAGGTTATTTCAAGAGGAGGGAAAACTAATAGAACAGTCCTCATAAAAACATTTTAGTTTATGATAGGCTTTCCTGCAATTCCAACTTTAGCCTGAACTTCATTCACCCTCAACTTAAATGGGGAAAAAATAAAAACATGACCGCCAAACTTAATGGCCCAGTCCAAACCATGAAATAGAGGCCTTGTGTGTTTCTAACAAGCCAGAAATACAAATGACTGAGGTCATGGCTGTAAAACCATTCTATCTAGACTCTATAGCATTGGGTGGATAAACAGATCACTATGCGACCACCTTACCCATTGTTAAACCATCTCGGAAACCACCAGCCCTTCTGAATGCTGCTGCCACTGACTTCTGGGTTTCTAAGAAATGAGAAAAAATGACAAATATTTTTAGAAAACGAGGCAGTCCCAAACGGGGGGATTTCCAAACTCTTTTTATGGTATGTCATTTAAAATTTTGTTTAAAAGAGTCGCTCATTTGTAAAATGAACGCACAAGTGGCACGTTGTAGGTGGACGGGAGAGGATGCCCCTGACGCCACCTAGACCTCCCCTCCCACGGGCAGCCCCGGTGCTCGACCACCCAGGGGCCCCTCACAGGGAGAGGAGAAAAATGGAATGACCAAGTTGGGGGGACACCAATCCATCAATCTGCATCCTGGGTCTGCCGCTTACTAGCTGGGTGACTGTGAGAGGACATTTTCCCTCTCTGAATCTTGAATTTTCTCCTCTGAAAAGTCAGAGATAATAATAACAACAACGATAAGAAATCTACCATGAGGGTGGCTTTGAAGCCTAAGTATAAGTAGCATACACAAAAGAGCTTTCTAAGATGAAAATTACTGTATCAAGTTGTAGTCTTTAAACAAAACAGTTCACATTTCCAAGAATGATCTCTTTGGCTAAATGAGGAGAATCTGAGTTGTTGCAAAGGTCAGCAGTGACAGACGCAGGAAATCCGAGGGTCTGTAAACCAGAAAGAAGCTCAACCAACTGTAATTAGAAGCCACTTTCACCACGCACATACTGACGTGTCCACACACCCTGTGAGAGCCTCTCCAGGGTGGGGACCTTCTAGAAGAGGGAAAAGAAGGGGAAGCCAGGAAACAATACCCTTCAGTTGAACAAATAAGGTGGTGAGGTATGAACAGTATAATAAAAAAGAAACATGCTTTAAAACCCATCTCTTCAAGAAGTGCTTGAAGTAGTTTATGATTAAGAAGGTATGGTTACAATAAACAGGGGGAAAATACAAGAATAAAAATGAAGCAAGAGGAAACAAACATTTTAGTCACTCAGTAGGTATGTTCACATGACCTTGATCATCTGAGCCACTCTGGGAGAATAAAAATTTTACCTTTATTTTTGTGACTGAGATACTGGTTGAGGGAGTCTGAGCAAATTGCCAAAGTCATATGACATGTAAGCATAAAAGCCAAGATTTAATACCAAGGGAGAAATTATTTCAAAAATGAAGGTCAAGGAAAGTTCACGCAGTTGAACACAACACTTTGCTCTGAGCTTCCTGGCAACCAAGCCAAAGATTGAAAAATCAAGGCTTGCAAAGTCATCGAGACCAATAATAACAATACTACTACACCACTACACACTAGTTCATCAGGAGATCCAAACTTTTTTCCTGATCCTTTATCGCAATGAAATTTCTTGCAAAGGTCTTTATACAACATGTGGTGGGTACATAATGGACAATATCTACCCTGATTTTTTTATAAGCAAGGCAGGAATGTTCTCCAAACAAGACTACTTGAAGAGATAGATATTTGATGAAAAGCGAGGACAAAACATGAGTCATGGCTCTAGAGAGACAGGACTAAGGGGCTGGAGGAATACAGTCCAGACTCCTGAGACCCACCTGTGACCAGAGCTGTGTTACCACCTGCCATGTTAAGAATGTACTGTAGGGGAGCCAGAGTGGGCAAGGGGAGAATCCGATAGAAATCTAGAATTAAAAGCACTTACCTTGATGGGTTTATCCAGAACAAAGAGCCTTCGGGGCTAAAAGCAAATGAGAAATAAAAATGTGTCATATTACTTTTAATTCGGAAAAGGTATTTTGCAGCCATTATCACTGAAGCCCCAGGCCAAATTGAGAGCTTGGGTTTTGGCTACTTCCATGTTTCCATTCATTCCACATGCTAGCAAAGTAATGCAGAAAATTCTCCAAACTTCAACAGTAAGTGAACTGAGAACTTCCAGATGTTCAAGCTGGATTTAGAAAAGGCAGAGGAATCAGAGATCAAATTGCCAACATCTGTTGGATCATAGAAAAAGCAAGAGAGTTCCAGAAAAACAGCTATTTCTGCCTCACTGACTATGCTAAAGCCTTTGACTGTGTGGATCACAACATACTGTGGAAAATTCTGAAAGAGATACAAATACCAGACCACCTGACCTGCCTCCTGAGAAATCTGTATGCAGGTCAAGAAGCAACCATTAGAACCAGACATGGAACAATGGACTGGCTCAAAATTGGTAAAGGATTATGGCAAGACTGTATATTGTCACCTTGCTTATTTAACTTAAATGCAGAGCACATCATAAGAAATGCTGGGCTGGATGAAGCACAAGCTGGAATCAAGATTGCTGGGAGAAACAGCAATAACCTCAGATATGCAGAAGACACCACCCTTATGGCAGAAAGTGAAGAGAAACTAAAGAACCTCTTGATGAAGGTGAAGGAGGAGAGTGAAAAAGCTCGTTTAAAACTCAACATTCAAAAAAATAAGGTCATGGCATCCAATCCCATCACTTCGTGGCAAACAGATGGGGAAACAATGGAAACAGTGAGAGATTTTATTTTCCTGGGCTCCGAAATCACTGCAGATGGTGACCACAGCCTACTCCTTGGAAGAAAAGGTATAACAAACCGAGACAATGTATTAAAAAGCAGAGACATTACTTTGCCAACAAAGGTCCATCTAGTCAAGGCTATGGTTTTTCCAGTAGTTATATATGGATGTGAGACTTGGACCATAAAGAATGTTGAGTGCCAAAGAACTGATGCTTTTGAACTGTGGTGTTGGAGAAGACTCTTGAGAGTCCCTTGGACTGCAAGGAGACCCAACCAGTCCATCCAAAAGGAAGTCAGTCCTGAATATTCACTGGAAGGACTGATGCTGAAACTGAAGCTCCAATACTTTGGCCACCTGATACAAAGAACTGACTCACTGGAAAAGACCCTGATGCTGGGAAAGATTGAAGGCAGGAGGAGAAGGGGACGACAGAGGATGGGATGGTTGGATGGCATCACCGACTCAATGGACATGAGTTTGAGCAAACTCTGGGAGATAGTGATAGGGAAGCCTGGAGTGCTGCAGTCCATGGAATTGCAAAGAGCCAGACCCGACTGAGCAACTGAACAAGAACGAGGCTCCTACCTTCCTTTGAGATAAAAGCAATGACACCAAGGGACTCTGATCACTTCTGGATTACCCAGAACAAGCAGTGGCAGAAGATCTCTGGAGAACCTCAAACCTCAGTTTACAAATAAAAGATGGCAGCTCTCCATTGTCCACGGTGGCTTCACTGAGGGAGAGGGCTCCCCAGATGGCTCCCCTCTTGAGTCCTAGTGGGGAACACCATGGCCCATCCCTTGCCCAGGATTTATCTTCCCCCAGAAAACCAATGACTGCCGAGCTGGCACCCTACCACCTCAGAGCCTCCTCAAAGGGGGAGCAGCCTCAAAGGGCACTTCTAAAGCTAACGAAGGCAGTGAAACCATCTGAAGGCATCTACAAGACTGGACCAGTGCCTGTCTGACTCCTCTAGCAGACCACCTCCCTCCATTCCACAAATACGTGCTGAGCATCTGCCCCATGCCCAGCGCCAGGGACGCAGTGCTGCCTGAGACAGAGTCCCTGTGTATCCTTGTGGTACAGACAAGCTAGTGGGGAGGGCAGGCCCTGTATCACACAGACCCTATATCACACAGGACTTCGAACTCCAAGAAGAGATGTTAAAAAAAAAAAAAAAGAGCACTTAACAGGAAGACCTGGAAGGCTTCCCAGAGGAGGGGATAATGTTTTAGCTGAGTTCTGAAGGGTGATTAGAAGTCCAGGGGAAGAGAAATTAGAAAGAGTGTCTCTTGGAGACCAAAAATATATATGCAAAGGCCCTGAAAAAGGAAGGAGGCATTTAAATGTGCAAGGAAATAAACAGAGAAGTAACTGGAGGTCCCCTCGCTGTAGCCTGCTGTGGATTTTGCCCTTGAAGAGTTTTAGGCAGGAGTGGGACAGGGTCACCTCTGTAGGCAGTAAGAGAGTAAATGGGGTGACTATCCAGGAGGTGTTGGCAGTGGTCCAGGCCCAGGTCAAGGCAGCCAAAGAGATGGAGAGAGCGGAGCGCACTGACTTGAGAGATATTTTGGGGGCAAAGGGATAGGACTTGTCGTACTGGATTCTTCCACCGTTCTGTGCGTGGAAGCTGTGCCCAATGGTTAAATCTTTCTTGCTTCCTCCTCCCTGTGAATAAAAGGGATAGAGCTTGGTAGAAAGAGTCCTGGACCTGGGCTCAGGCATTTGCCCTGGCTCCCCACCTGTCTGGCCCTAGCTGCCCTCACCACTGAAAAAAAATATAAATGACTAATGCTTGTTTCAGGCTCTGCCTTCTGCCCCTGCTGGGAGTCCATATCTCTTAACCAGAGTGAAATGCTTGCCCTCTTTCTACCTACAGTTATCCCTCTGAACTCAACACTTGTGGATCAAGTTCTAATCTCTCTTGTTTCTAAATCTGTTTATTGATCTGACAATATTCATAGCAGCTAATATTTGGCCAGGGACTGTTCTGAGCAACTGACATGTATTAACTCATTAAATCCTCACAACAATCAACAAAGGAGGCTCTAAGCTTCCTCGGAGGCACCTAGGCATTAAGTGGTCTTGTCTAAGATTGGACTGCTAGAAGAAACAGTACTCGAACCTGGGGAATCTGACTCCAGACCCGACAAGAGGGGTTAGGAAGAAGGGAAAGAGGAAGGAGAGGGCCCTTTGCAACCTAGGACTCAGACCCCCACCAGGCGCTCAGGACATCATTTTGTAGAGTCAGACTTGCCATTTTGTTCCATCTTTTAAATTTGCCATCTTGCCCTTTTCACCCTCCCCTCCCAGAGGCCTGTGACATTTCAGGTCCCAGCAACACCCATCTTGCAGAGCATGACATTTAATACATATTCATCCTTCAAGGCAGAATTCAAATGCCCCCTCTCCTGTGCTACAAGCTGAGTACAGTGACTGCCACATAGTAGCTGCTCAATAAATATTTGTGAATGAATGCCTCTCCCCCACCAAAAAAAAAACAGATCGCCGTCTAAGTCGAACATAACCTTTGCCTCCTTGAACTCTCATGGTTCCTTTTCTCCCTCTGAAATCCTTCCTTTGCTTTGCATTGTTGATATTGATGTACACATCTGCTTGCTCCATCTAGAGTTTAACCTCCTGAGGGTAGGAATTCCCTGGGCCTCACACTGTACCCCTCACAGCACTCGGCATGAACAACCAGCTCAAGAAGGAGCCCTGGTCAACCAATCAGATCTGAGCCCCAATTAGAACATGGACATAAATTCACTGCTAAGTCATTTTACCTATTTGGTCTCCATTTTGTCACTTGAAAAATGAGAACCCTCAACTGAAGGAAGGGTTGTATCATGGGTCAGAGAATAAGCTGTATTCTGACAGCCTCAGACCTAAATATTCCTGAAATTGTGACCTTGAACATTCACGCTTAACACTGTGGAGACTCAGTGTGCCTCATCTAGATACATAGACCATGCAGACTAATACTTAGCTTGCAGGGCTATTTTAAGAACTGGAGGGAATGCCTAGTGCAGTTCCTGGCACGTTCGAACGCTCAATAACTAGTAGGTACTATCATCAAAGTCACCCTCACCATCATTACTTTATCATAAACGTTTAAAGTTTCTTCCATCTCTAAAATTCTAAGATTTTTTTTTTTTTCATCCAACCTCAAATCAAACCCTGTCCTGGATGACATTCTTTCAGGCTGCTCTATCGGTAATAGTCTCTTTACTTAGCAGTTGACGTGTTTGACTGAGCTATTTTAAAATCCTTTTTAGCTAAAGTGCTGCCCACCTGTCTAAGGTTAGTGCCCTCAGCTCACCTCACACCATCACAAGGCCAGTTCTCAGGGTGACAAAGAATCTGCTGCCTTTTCAACCTCTTGCAGACGTTCAAATAGATTCCCCACATTAAAGAACGATGTGGCTGCAGTCTGGGTGCCAGACTATGGCCCTGACGAGCAGCCAGAAGCTGCTCTAGTTACTGTGTAGAGAGAGCGGACCCAGCATGGCAAAATAAACCCTCTTTGAGGGAGGCCAGTGCCAATATGCACATTTGGGCCTTTGGCTTCCATATTTTAATTTTGTGAAGTACTTAAAATTTGGAAGTGTGACTCTGGCTGCAATTCAAAATGCCAAGGTTATCCAATCAAACATTCAGAGCTCGAATGCTCTCAAGGTTACCTACACAAGTGTCTCAGCTCAGGGCAGGACCCCAAAGGACGCTCGCTCTTCTGTTGGATTCTTCCAACTGCTGGGGCTCTTCCTTCTAAATCTTACCTCTGAGCAGGTAATGAGAATGGTGGTGATGATGGTGATGGCAGCGAACATTTTCTGAGAGCACTGCCCTAAGTGCTCTATGCACAATAACTTATTTAATCCAACAGCCCTACAAAGCAGATACTACCATTATGCCCATTTTAAACAACAGGGAAACTTACTGAAAAGCAAGGAACAGAGTGGCGAAGTAACTTGCCCAAAGTCACAGAGGTGGTAAGTCATGGCACAGGACCAGCCCCAGGCAGCCTAGCTCCAGACTCCAGGCAGGATACTTCCTCAGCCCTCAAGAAAAGGGAGCCCCAGGGTCCCTGCATCCAATACTGAGTCATCTTTTCTTTGGACTAAGTACCCAGAGTTTCCTTCAATTCGAAAGACCTGGTTTGTAGACCCTTTTAACATGGTCACTCTCTAGCTTGTCCTGTTTCTTTTAAAATGAGTTGTTCAGAATGAAACAATCATTCTCCAGAAATGGTTGGATCACCCTGGGGAAAAACAGCTCCAGAGTCTAGAAATTCCTCCTTCTACTGATGTACCTGAAGGTGCAGATCCTTTATAAGTAGCCAGGACAGTCCTACCAGCTCATCAAATCTTAGAATTTAAGAATTGAAAGCAACATTCTAATGTTTATAGCATATTCCAAAGCAGAGACATTACTTTGCCAACAAAGGTCCGTCTAGTCAAGGGTATGGTTTTTCCTGTGGTCGTNTCTAGAAATTCCTCCTTCTACTGATGTACCTGAAGGTGCAGATCCTTTATAAGTAGCCAGGACAGTCCTACCAGCTCATCAAATCTTAGAATTTAAGAATTGAAAGCAACATTCTAATGTTTATAGCATATTCCAAAGCAGAGACATTACTTTGCCAACAAAGGTCCGTCTAGTCAAGGGTATGGTTTTTCCTGTGGTCGTGCATGGATGTGAGAGTTGGACTGTGAAGAAAGCTGAGCACCAAAGAATTGATGCTTTTGAACTGTGGTGTTGGAGAAGACTCTTGAGAGTCCCTTGGACTGCAAGGAGATCCAACCAGTCCATTCTGAAGGAGATCAGTCCTGGGTGTTCTTTGGAAGGAATGATGCTATAGCTGAAACTCCAATACTTCAGCCACCTCATGCGACGAGTTGATTCATTGGAAAAGACTCTGATGCCAGGAGGGATTGGGGGCAGGAGGAGAAGGGGATGACAGAAGATGAGATGGCTGGATGGCATCACCGACTCAATGGACACGAGTTTGAGTGAATTCCGGGAGTTGGTGATGGACAGCGAGGCCTGGCATGCTGCGATTCATGGGGTCGCAAAGAGTCAGACACAGCTGAGCTACTGAACTGAACTGAATGTTTATCCAGGCCATCATCTTGAACTTGGGAAGCTACTAAGACCATGAAGATATCAATGGTGACAAGACAGTGCTCCTGGCCCAGAGTTGTACGGTGGCCTTATTTATTTATTTGAATTTATTTTTAATTGGAGGATGATTACAATACTGTGTTGGTTTCTGCCATACATAAACATGAATCAGTCATAGGTATACATATGCCTCCTCCCTCTTGAACCTCCCTCCCACCACCCACCCCATCACACCCCTCTAAATTGTCACAGAGCATTGGATTTGATCTCCCTGCGGCATCCAGCAAATTCCCACTGGCTCTCTGTTTTACATAGGGCAAGATATATTTTTCAATGCTTTTCCCTCAGTTCATCGCACCCTCTGCTTCCCTCACTGTGTCCACAAGCCTGTTCTTTGCGTCTGCATCTCCTTTGCTGCTCTGCAAAGTTTCATCTGCACCATCTTTCCAGATTCCATACAAATGCATTAATATATAACACTTGTTTATCTCTTTCTGACTTATTTCACCATGTCTAATAGGCTCTAGGTTCATCCACCTCTAGGTGTAAGGTGGCCTTTTTGAAAGAAAGGCTGAACTGCATTGATGCCTCTTAAAGTCAAAACCACTCTGCATTTTTGTAGCTGCCTGGGGAGACTTCTTTCTGTCAGAAGCCTCTCCAGCTGGAACCTCCAAGGCATTATATTTTCTCAAAATACATGAAGCAGCTCAAATATTTGAGGTGAATCCACTGATGAATTTGAAAACTCAGAACTATTTCATTCATTTTGTTTTCCAGAGTTAAAAAAAAAAAAACAGACAAAGCACTCAAAAGTTTAGCCAGGCACAAATGAATCACCAGCGACTCAAAGTTATTTTGCTCCAAAAGTCAACAACTTTGAGTTGTTCCTTTGAACTTTGCAAATATTTTAGGACTGCAAAAACCAGGGTGAATTTTTCATGGAATTCCTGTCTGAAACTTCTTAATGCAATTTCCATATCTGGTCATATTTTAATGTGACATTTTGGTCTTAATATGACCTTACTGTTTCTGGCTCTAGTCTGCCCAGAACTGCAAAGCTTTATAAAAATTGAGATATTAGGAACATGGCAGGAAGAAAGATAATTAATTCCTTAGAAAGTGCTTGAAGAGCTAATGATTTTTAAAGACAGTCGTTGAAGTCTAGGGCTGAGGGAAATAGGAAGGAAGAAATCCTAATTTCAATTCAACCTGGTGACTTGGCTGATGGAGACGTTCATTAACATCACTTTATCATGTTCCGTAATTACCTGTGGATATATTCCCAAAACACAACAATGACAGTTGAGACAACCAGCATTGACAGAATCACTTTTCCTTTGACATTCATTATTTTCTCCTGGGAAAAGAAAAGAAGAGGGGGGGAAATAGATTAAATATATCAAGAGTGGGATAAGATTTTTTTCAAGAATTATTTCTACCCATGTCCTTTCTAAAAGGAAAAGGTGATGAATATTTAACAAGCACTAAGGCGCCTGTTCTGGGCCTCCCCAGGGCTCAGCAGTGAAGAATCCACCTGCAATGTAGGAGATGCAAGTTCGATCCCTGGATGGGGAAGACCCTCTGAAGGAGGGCATGGCAAACCACTCCAGTACCCTTGCCTGGAGAATCCCATGGACAGAAGTGTCTGGTGGGCCATAGTCCATAGCGTTGCAAACAGTTGGACATGACTGAAGGAACTGAGCACACACACATGCAAGGAGCAGGTTCTCTCTTAAACTGCAGGGGTCTGCAACGGCAAATAACCAATTCAATGAACTGATGGGGCTGCCTGAGTGGCGAAAGATGCTAAGGCCACTTTGAGGCTCAGAGGGAAAGTATCATGACTGATCACAAGGTCTACCATAGACATGGGAGAGAGTTTATTCATTTCTATTGGAGTAGTTACTCTAAAATGTTGTATTAGTTTTCACTGTACAATAAAGCAAATCAGCTATACATATACACCTATCCCCTCATTTTTAGATTTCCTTCCCAGTTGCTACTGCTGCTAAGTTGCGTCAGTCGTGTCCGACTCTGTGCAACCCCATAGACGGCAGCCCACCAGGCTCCCCCTCCAGGCAAGAACACTGGAGTGGGTTGCCATTTCCTTCTCTAATGCAGGAAAGTGAAAAGTGAAAGTGAAGTCGCTCAGTTGTATCCGACTCTTAGCCACCCCATGGACTGCAGCCTACCAGGCTCCTCCATCCATGGGGTTTTCCAGGCAAGAGTACTGGAGTGGGGTGCCGTTGCCTTCTCCGCCTTCCCAGTTAGGTCACCGCAGAGCACTGAGCACAGTTCCTTGTGCTATGCAGAAGGTTCTCATCGTCAGTTATCTATTTAATACACAGCAGGGTCAGCATGTAAACGCCAATCTCTCGATTCATCCCATCTCACCCCTCCCCCACTTGATAACCTTACATTTGTTCTCTACATCTGTGACTATTTCTACTTTGCAAACGAGTTCATCTGTACCATTTTTCTAGAGTGAGGGTTGAGCTAACGGTTCCCATGGATGCTGGCCTCCCTCCTCTGACTTGATAGCACTACCTCTCAGCATGTGACTTTGGGGAATGACCAATTCCATGGCTCTGCTGCCTCTGATATCCTAACTACACACTCCCTCGTTCAGAGGGGAAAGCATGCTGGTCTTTTATGATTGAGACTCAACCATTTCCCAGGTGGCCTTTCCCTCCCATATCCACACAGCTGGCGCATAGTAGGTACATAAATATTTCTTAATTGCTGCATGAAATTGTGACCAAAGGGGTAAGGGGTGCTGGGTAGAGAATTACAGCTTGGTAAGTACTTTGATTTGGGTGATTGGGGAAGGGCTCACTGGGGAGATGATTTTAAAGCTTCCCATGGGGTGAAGGTAGGATGGAAAAGAATGGAAAAGAAAGTCCCACGAGAAGGGGTGAGACTGTTTCAGAAATAGCATCTATACCAGGCTGACTAGAGGAAAAGCTTCCTGTGTTTGGGAAAACAAAAGCAAAAAACATGGACAAGAAAAGAACAGTGCAGTTGTCCCACCTGAGTGAAAGAGGCGGGGTGGTGGTGGTGATGGCCAGTAGTCAGAGGGTGTCCAGGGGCAGTCAGAGGCTAGAAGGGCATGGAAAGAGGGTGGGGACCCACAAAAGCATCTGAAGCTGGAGAGTCACCCAACCCATCTTCATTCAGAGAGACCCATCTGGGCACTGGGTGTGGGGAACGGATAAAACGACAAGCTAGACCATTCTAATTGCAGCAGGGGAGATGGGCTGGAGACTTCCCTGGTGGTCCAGTGGTTAAGAATCTGCCTGTCGATCCCTAGTCTGGGAAGATCCCACATACTAGGCACTCTAAAGCCCTCGAGCCACAACTACTGAGCCTATAGGCTACAACCACTGAAGCCCAACACGCTCAGAGCCTGTGATCCGCAACAAAAGAAGCCATCGCAATGAGAAGTCCGCCCACTACAACTAGAGAAAGCCCTTGCCTAGTAACAAAGAGCCAGGGCAACCAAAATTAAATACATGAAATTTTTTTAAAAAAAGAGATGGGCTGGCTCAATGGTTGGTTTCATTCAAAAATACTTTGGAGAGAGAATTGATAGGATTTGGCTGGTAATTTAGTCGTTAGGGAAGAAGGAATAAGGCTTCTGCCTAAGCAGGTAGGTTGTAGAATTTAGTCATATTGGTTGGAGGAGGAATGGGCTTGGAGGAAAATAATGATGAGTTCCCTCTTGGATGTGTGAATTTCAAGGAGCGTGTGAACACCTGAATGGACACTGATAGGCAAGCAGAACTCAAGTCTGCAGTTCATCAGAGAAATGTGGGCAAGCCGTGCAATTGGGGGAGTGTCGTGAAGGGAATAAATTCAATTATCAAGGAGATAATGGAGAGAGACAAAAGGGAAGGAGGGCCCTGGGCTGAAGCTTAAAGATGCCAACACTCAAAGGTGGGATAGAGAAGGGGGTGAGAAGGAGAGGACCAGCAGGTGGAGGAACCGTGAGAGGAGACATCAGGGGGCCAATGGCATCACCTTGGTGAAACCACTTGTGAAGGCGTTGACGGCCAACATGGAGTCAGTCAGGCTCTCCTGTCCCACCCTCTCACAGCCTCTCACCTTGTGTTCTGTAAACAACAATATTGCTGACCTGGTAGCACTGGGCCTTCGCACCTACTTGGCCATGGGCCACTTTTGTCTGTCTTAGTTTATCGGTAGTCTCTGAAGACTTGCTTCTGCTGCTGGGAGAGAATAAACATGTCTGCAGTCCCTCCGGCTCCTTGAGTCTTCTTCCCGCTTCCCTGGTTGTGCCTTACCTACCCTGGGTCCAGTGAACCGTGTGAGTGGCAAGACATCACTCCCTACCCCTAACCACCAGTGTAGCCCCCTTTCCCTCCTCCGGCTCCCCCATCACTCTGTTCACGTTGCTGCACATATCACCTTGGGAGGCAGCTCACCTGGCAACACCCACATTAGGCTCCATCGCCTCTGATCACTCCTATGAGCTTCCTGAGGGCAGAAGGGATGTCTTCTTATTCAACCCTGAATCCCCCATGCCCTCAAAGAGCCAGGGGAGGCCATCACCTAGTGAGTGTGTGAAATAAAGTTAGAAGGCACCAAGACGATCCTTCATGGGACAGGTTATTCTCTAACTCTTTTCAAAGAGGGTTCTGAAATGATTCCTGGCTTGGATCTCCTGTGCTCCATCACCTTTATTATTTTCTTTTTCCTCCCTACTTTTTAAACAACTTTTTGGCCTCACCGAATGGTATGTGGGATCTTAGTTCCCTGACCAGTGATAGAACCTGCACTCACCCCTTGCATTGGAAGAGCGGAGTCTTAATCACTGGACCGCCAGGGATAGTCCCGTCATCACTTTTATTATTAAATCCAGTTAAAGAAGAGGAAGTGTGGGGTTACCAGACATGACGTTTCTTGCTTCGAAAGTGAGCTCTGTTTGGAAATGGAAAAGCCAGGGCTGAACTCAAGGTCATAACTCACCCTCCCGATTTCAGATACAACTGTGACTGGTGGTGTTCCAGAGACCATGAGAAGACTGACCTGCTGGACAACAGAGACACCTCAGTTTGAGCTTCTTCCTTGTGAATATCTTGTGAGCTGGTACACAGAGCCCAGGACCCAAGGCAAAGTTACAAAATGCAGAGGAATGCTTGCAACTCGTCCTGGCTGCTAGGAAAAGCCACTTGATTTCTACGTCAATATCATGAGCATTGCATGCAAGGAAAGGCTAGAGTTTGGAAACAAACAGGTCTGGACTGAGACTGTGGCCACCCCATTCTACTGCTATGGTCCCTCCCAGAGAAGCATGGGTGATGATTAGAACACAGGAGTCTGGAAGTGAAGTAGGGATTTGAGACATACAAAACTGGCTAACTCCAAACACATAGCAGCTTCTCAGACCCTCACCTGACTCCAGCAAGCTCTGAAAACTGAAAGCCTGTTTATAATTCAATTGACATCCAGGCCCTAACTGATGTGAGGCTATTTATAAACTTTATCCCTCTCAGTGAGGCTGTTTAAATATTTCTTTGTATAAATATTGATGTCTTTTGTTATGTGCTGCTTCTGCTGCATTGGGACATTACAAAATATATGATAAATACTCTGCATACAAAAAAAATTCTGAATTCCAACATATTTGACCCTAGGGATTCAGAAAAGGGGCACTGGACTTGTAATGGACCACATTAGATGGGTTTCCTCGTCTTTAAAATGGGGATTAAAAATGGTGATGGCTGCAAGAGATGGCCTCTGTAAAATGTCTAGCATTGTGCCTGGCACCCTGTAAACACTCAAAATCTGCCAGTTCTTCTTACTGGTGTCCATAAAATGGGCTGTTGGGAGGATCCAGTGAAGAAAGTAAAGCGCCTGGTACTCAGCAAAAGCTCAAAACATATTTGAGAGAAAAGAATAAGGGTTTTGGAATAAGAACATGCTAAACAATAAATGCAAATCAATGCAAATTAGGGGCTCTGAAGGTCTATCCATCTGTTCTGGGCTGCAGCCTGATTAAGAGCTCTTTGGAAAGGCCAGGCGACTTTGATTTTCTTTGATCAAGCCCCAGCCGTCTGAAGCTTTATCAACCCCACCCCCTGAGGATCAAACCCAAATTTTCTCCCAGCGTAAGAAACGCTAAACAAACAGCTCTCGTGGTAGAGAACACCGACACGTACATCAGGAACACGCCCTCATCCCTTCTCCAAATGCAGGTGTTTGATTTTTTTTTAACTCAGAACTTAGCCCCCTTCAAGAGACAACTCTTGAAGCCCATTTTTGATATTTTTCTTATTTTTAAAAGTTTGGCTGCTCTGGGTCTTTCTTGTAGAGCACAGGCTTAGTTGTCCAGCAGCTTGTGGGGCCTTAGGTCTTGGACCAGGGATCAACCATCAACCCCTGCATTGGAAGGGATTCTTAACCTACAGATTCTTAACAACCAGACCACCAGAGAAGTCCTTTGGAGCCCATTTCTTTCTGGATCCTATAAATGACTTGAATCTGCTGACTTTTTGCTGTGGTCAGGTGTCACTCTTGGTAAGAGACTCACAGTTGGAAGCTGCCCAAATGAGTCAATCTCGAGTCCTTCAGCAAAGCACCGGCAACAGAAGGGTTGGCAGGGAGGCCGGTGGGTCTTTGAAAACATTTTCATTTTTCTCTCTGGATATGCGGAGGCATTTGGCAGGCAATATGGTCTAAACGCCCTTCACTGATGTGTTTGTCTCAGACTTTGCAAAACTGTGTCATTCTGAAGACTGGTAGTTGACTACCTTACCACCAAGTAGGAAATGTGAGCTTGCTTCTAAATAGCCCACTTAAGGGGCAGAGCAGAGCACAGAATTAGGCCCTGCATGTGCTCAGTTGCGTCTGATTCTTTGTGACCCTATAGACTGTAACCTGCCAGGCTCCTCTGTCCATGAGATTCTCCAGGCAAGAATACTGGAATGGGTTGCCATGCCCTCCTCCAGGGGATCTTCTCAACCCAGGGACTGAACCCCGACCCCTGCATTGCACCCTTTCCTTGTTGCTAGATGGTAACGAGCTCACCTGCAATGCAGGAGACCAAGGNGATTCTCCAGGCAAGAATACTGGAATGGGTTGCCATGCCCTCCTCCAGGGGATCTTCTCAACCCAGGGACTGAACCCCGACCCCTGCATTGCACCCTTTCCTTGTTGCTAGATGGTAACGAGCTCACCTGCAATGCAGGAGACCAAGGTTCAATCTGTGGGTAGGGAAGCACCCCTGGAGGAGAACATGGCAACCTAAACCAGTATTCTTGCCTGGAGAATCCCATGGACAGAAAAGCCTGGTGGGCTACAGTCAATGGGGTAGCATACAGTTGGACATGACTGAGCAACTAACACAAACCTCCCCTGCATTGTAGGCAGTTTCTTTACCACTGAGCCACCCGAGAAGCCCCTGAATTAGGCCCTACAGGGTACTAACACCCTGTCTTATATGGGAGAGTGTGACTATCTGAGTCACCTGGCCCCACCCCTCAGAGGATCAGATTAGCCCAGCCAGGCCCAGTTCCACCCGAGCCCTCCCAGCAACTCTCAGCCCTCTAGTCAATGGTGTTTGCGATTTCTCTCTGAATCCAACCTACCACCCACACGGGCCACTCCTGGGCCACTCCCAGAACTCAGCCCTTACCATGGCTTCCAAATAAAACCACCCGCACTCCTGGAACATGTGCAGATGGTGCTAGAAACCCCAGTGCATTTCACAAGGCAGGGTCTCCACCTTCCTTACCCCCTTCCCCTGCCTCCTTTTCCGCTTCTGTTTCCTTGGAGTGTCAGACTTTTCCATGAGGCCCATAAATTAATTCTTCCACACAGATGATACACACACCCACGGCTTGAAAGAATCTCATCATTTCACCCCATCTGGTATAAGTCCAGGTATTCCTTCCCAGCAAAACTCCTCTCTGAAGGGAAGTCTAGTGGCCCTTGTTTTCCCCATCTCACATCAGGGGGAGAGGTGAGCATCTCAGCTGAATCACTGGGCACTCAGAAGCCCTGGAAAAGCCATTATCTGGGGCAGAGTAGGGGAAAAGTGGCGCCTTCCCGCAGGCTAAATCCTCCTCTCTGCCTGTGATTCGTCCTCCCCGTCCCTGGAACCCATCCTGTCCTGCAACCTCGAGCCGCAGTCACTTCTGGACCACTGCATGGGGTCAAGAGACTCAAAACAATACGTGTCAGACAGTGACAAGTGTTGCAAATGAAACAAAGCAGGTGAGGGGGCGGGCGGTGGTGCCAGAGGGAGGGCCAGGAACTGACTATTAGTCACCCTTCGGGAAACTTCCTATCATTCATCTTCCACATCCTCCATTGTAACATTTAGATCCAGCGTTCCGGGCAGAAATGAGTCTGGCAGCTAAGGCTGTGCAGCCCTTGACGCACACTCCAGGCAAGTTCTCTGGCTCTGAGCCTCTGTTTACACAGACAAAATGGAGCTTCAAATACGCCCCCCTCTAGGGTTCTTGAAAGGACAAAAGGAGGCCATGTTTACGCAGCACACTGTGCTGGTGGGCAGGAAATGCTCCACAAATGGCAGTCGAAATGAGGACGCTGCTTTTCTTAGGAGAAAGATTCAGAAACACGTGGCTCCATCGGAGACTGCAGGACCCAGAAGGGTCACAGGCAAGGCCTCCCTGCCCGCTGACTGATGGGACAGGAGAGTCCGCTCCACTCCCCACTGCCGCTAGCTCAGGGTCCTGCAGACATCACGTTTGCCCCCATGGCTCATGATGGGGAGGGAAAGAAGAGGTTCAAATGGCACCCCCAGCAGCCACATGAAGTGGCTTTGTGAACTGAGTCATGATTTCTCTGGCCTCAGTCTCCCCGTCCTTGAAACAAGTCCTGTGGACTTAACTTTCCACCACAGTCTTTCTTGATTGACCTGGGACCTGGTGAGAAATCAGCCAGAGGGCTAGAAGTCTCATTGCCGAGGACAGGTTCACTCAGCCACACCCAGCTCATCTTTCTGCAATAGCCCCAGTTTCCTGGAAGTGATGATCACAAGAGAAGACTGCCAACCAAGTCATGTTGAGTCCACAGGTCAACTGACCTGGAAGCTTATGAAACCTCCATGTCAGGCCCCCTTGGCAAACTGGGCCTGCTCTCCCGCTGGGGTGGGGAGTGGTTAAGGCTCAAATGCTTTCCGGAGACGAGGTGCAGCCCTGTCTGGGGGAATCACACCAGTCCGAGGGCTGCAGGTGGGGCCTGGGGGGCCTGACCTCACTCCCTGCAGACCCAACCTGACCCCAGTGGGCCTTGCTGAGCTCCCAGGAGCCTCCCACTGTGGTCCAGAGAAGGAACTGAACTAACTGCTGTTCTGCTCCCTACCTGGGGGTCTCAGGGGTCATGGTGGTCCAGACTTCACAGCTACCTGGTGCCCACATCCCCCCAACACACCCCTACCACGCCATCCGGGAAGAGCTGAGTTCTCTGGAGCTCTGGCTGAAGTCACCTGAGCAGGAAACTGCCAAGCAATTCACAGCCATGGCATCACCAATAACAAGCTGTGAAGCCGAAAGAAACTATTCTAAACTCGAGGTAATAAAATACAACCTTTGATTTAACCATGCTAGAGGCAAAACTCCAGTACTCTTGCCTGGAAAATCCCATGGATGGAGGAGCCTGGTAGGCTGCAGTCCATGGGGTCGCTAAAAGTTGCCATGACTGAGCAGCTTCACTTTGACTTTTCACTTTCACGCATTGGAGAAGGAAATGACAACCCACTCCAGTGTTCTTGCCTGGAGAATTCCAGGGACAGGGGAGGCTGATGGTCTGCCAGCTATGGGGTTGCACAGAGTCAGACACAACTGAAGCGACTTAGCAGCGGCAGCAGAGGCAAAAACTGATTTCTCTTTTTGTCTCAATTTAAAATGATATTACAAAGTCAGCAAAGAGGCAGTCCAAGAGTTTGCAGCCAAAATATAACAGGTGCATCCGACAGCTGAGTAATACTAATCATTTTTATATTATCTTCACACTTTATTACACTGTTATTTTCTGGATTTTTTCCTACGGAGAGCATTTGTCAGTGTTTGTTATATGTTCGGATGTCTCTTCCTTTCCTAAATACGGCCAGCCTTCCATACCCATGGGTTTCATCCACAGATTCAACCAACCACGGATCAAAAACATTAAAAAACAAACAAAAAATTCCAGGAAAGCTTCAGAAAGCAAAACTCGAATTTTCTGCATGCAGGCAATGATTTACATAGCATTTACACTGTACTAGGTATTCTAAGTAATCTTGAGGTGGTTAAAAGTAAATGGGAAGATGTATGTGGGTTGTATGTAAATACCATACCATTTTATGTCAGAGACTTGAGTGCCCCTGGATTTTGGTATCTGCGAGGGTCTTGGAACCAATCCCCAGTGGATACCAAGGGATGGCGGCATTCACTTCCACTTTGCATTCTTTTTCCTAAAGGGAGCCTGGAAATGAAATAAGCTTCTGGCCCTGCAACACTTGGATGCCCCTCAACTGAACCAGGCCAGGGCCTGGGCTAAACGCTTTACCAGCAGTCTCTCAGGTAAGCCTCATAATGATCCTGTTAAGTCACTCTAGTATTATCCTCATTTTACAGACATGGAAATGGAGGCTCAGAAAGGTTAAGTGACTTGCCCAATGTCACACAGCATAAAGCAGTGGGGCCAGGATTCAGGTCGAGAGAGTTGGCCTCCAGTGCTCACCCTTTTATCTCTTTTGTTCTCGATAGACATGTAGGCTTACCCACAGATTCATCAGCCAGGTCTCTTGGGCACATCTTTTCGTTTTGCCTTTCATGGTTGCATGAGTGGGTACGTGCATGCTAAGTTGCTTCAGTGTCCGACTCTTGTGACCTTAAGACTGTAGCCCACCAGGTTCTTCTGTCCATGGGATTCTCCAGACAAGAATACTGGAGTGGGAAGCTGTGCCCTCCTCCATGGGATCTTCCTGACCCAGGAAGATGGTTCCTGCTCTCTTATGTTTCCTGCATTGGCAGGTGGCTTCTTTACCACTAACATCACCTGGGAAGCCTGCCTTTCATGGTTATCACTAAGCAGTGAGCCCAAAGCTAGCCCATCACAGGCTTCCTTGGACCAGCTGGTGAGCCTACTTGGTTCAACGCCTCTGCTATCTCCAGGTGCCTCCTGTGTACCTGGCATTTGAGCCTTCCTCACTCACTCCATCCTGTTCATCCCTCATCCTGGTCAACACAGCAGCTTTATAGCTGAGGAAACTGAGATTATAGCCTTTCACAAAGGCTGAGATCGCTGGGCTTACCCTCAAGGTAGTGATGGGGGGATGCTGTGTTTGAAAAGCAGACCCTCTGCCCTCCTGGCCCACCTTCTGGCAGGGAGGTGGTGCTGGGGGTGAGGACAGAGTTCTGCTTTTACCCTGAAATCTCTCTAAACTGGTGGGCATTAGAGAGAGACGCTGCCTGTTAGAAGAAACATGGTATAATTTTGGGGGAAAAAAAGGTGCATGAAGTCTGTTTCTAGTTATGTTTTTCATTATAAAGGTCAAAGTAAACGCAGACAGAGGGAACTAAGAGACAAGCCTCAGACTAACTATACGACTAGCTGTTGCTCTAGTCACCACAGGCAGAACAACTTGTTTTTGGAGGGATTTTCTCAATGCCCTTCCTAGAATCCCCTTCAGGAAATCTGAAGCCTGGGTCCAGCCAGCTTTTCCTTGCTGCCTGACCCAAGAATCATTGCGCAAAAGTTTTCCCAGGAGAAATAAGGCGAGGTAAATGAAGGGTCAGTGCTGCCCCGAGAGGGCTCTGCATGCACCCAGAGGGCAAGCCCTCCTAGCCCTGCATTGGCTAGGAGTCCCAGAAAAACCCCAGGCTGCAGCCCCACCCTGTGAGGTCCTGCCAGGGGCAGCAAACTCCAGCAGAGCTTCCAGGGACGGAGCCAGCATCCCGCCAGCACCCACTTCTAGATTCAACACCGGGAGAGGAGGACTTTGTTGTCTTCCAAAACAACTGGAGGATTCCAGCAAAAAGTCAGAGGGAAAGCGGAACTCCTCCCCCAGGAGTGTCCACGCTGCAGCTGGCTCTCCATACCCCCAGGGAGCCCGACCCGGCAGAGGCAGATCATTCCACCATGTCACATACCTCATCGTCTGCTTCTCTCCTCCCAGAGTAAAAGGCAAAAGTACCAAGTTCTATTGAGCTCCGTTCTGCAGGAGGCAGGGCTGGGAGGAAGCAAAGGTGCAGCGTTCGGACTCCTGTCAAAAGAATAAGCAGCTGTTTCAGAAAGAGGGGGTGGGCGGATCCCGCAGCCGTCAGGGGCTTTGTTTCTTGCTGGTCCTGGGAAGTGGGCTGTTTATCAGGCCTGTTGACTCAGAGTTGCATGCCAAAGGCAGAGACGTTCCTCTCTCGGTGCCCAGGAAGGGCCCAGCCTCCCTCACCAAGCGAAACCACAGGTCCAAACTCGGCCTGGCGTTGGAGGAAGGAAAGCCACCACCCTTCGGACAGACAGCAGCGTCACTCACTCCTGGGTGAAAATAAGAACCATTCTGAACCCGAACAACGTGAGTGACAACCACCAGGAACAGCTGATGGAGAATTAAAAAAGAAAAAGAACAAACAAAAATGCAGAGGGGTGGCTGAAGGAGCGAGTCCTCAAGACTCCTGCTGAAAGGCTCCCCAAACGTCCCTGCACGTGGACCCTCTGCCCCACATCCTGTAGGCTTTCCGTTTGGTTTGAACACTATTTTAACAGAAAGTACTGAGATCTCCCGCATCGTGAGCTGAGCTTTAAGAACTTTAAAAAGGTCCCTGAGGCCCAGCCCTGCTCTTTGACTGAATAATGCTTAACCCTTCCCACACCCCCCTCCTGATCCCAAAATAGAATTATCCAGATGGAAGGGACCTCAGAGCAGTCCCTTCAACAATTTTCAAGTGTTGCATAGCTAAAGCTTTTTTATTTTTAAGAAAAACAAAACAATAATCACATGCTGTCATTCTCAGAATTCTACTATGTAAAACAGAGGACACAGGGGGCTTTGGCTGATGCAGAGAAATGAAAACCCTCCTACCCATCCCTTCCAAGTGGCCCCAGATACCTCCTTCGGAGTACAGACTGGGCACCCAGACAGACTATGGAAAGGGGAACAAAAGCAGACAGGGGCCAAGGACTACCCACCCCAGCCTCCAACGCAAGCCTGCCTAATTCAGCCTCTTCCTCCTGTTTTCCGGAGGAAATTTCAAGAGGTGTGACAAGAGCTAGCCCACCACAGTCTGCAGGGTCTCGAAGTCTTGCTTAACTACTTGTTTAAATCCTTCCTGCTGGTATCTACTACAACCAAACCAACCACCTTTTACGAGCCTATCATTCCACCCCAGGTCCGTACCCCCAGAGAAAGTGCACATCAGCTCACCCCGAGACGTGGACTAGAACATTCAGAGCGCATGGAAAACTGGAAACGACCCCAATGCCACCATCAGACAGATTAGATGTGACCAAGTGCGGGTGTCCGTGTACATCAGGGAGAAGGAAGCTGCTACCGCCACTGACATCACCAGGATGAAGCTCCCACACACACAGCACTGAGCGAAAGCAGCTCTGGACGGATTCCATTTGTTTACCATTTACAGGCGAAATCAAGCCTTGGTGCTAGAAGTCAGAGTCGGGGTGGGCGAGACTAGGAAGGGGCCCCGAGGGAGTTCCCGGGGGCTGATCAAGTCATTTCTTGAGCCAGGTAGTGGTGACAAAGGTGTGTGTCCACTTTGTGAAATTAATCGCAAACGTGCCCTTCCTGTGTATATATGAAGAGCAAATATGAACAGAAACCTTCCTGCTGGAAACTGCCTTCGCGTGGGCGTTCTGGCTTCCCCTGACTCTGGCTCACAGGACATAGGGTCCTGGGTAGACTTGCAGTTTCCTTCTCTGCGATTCAACACCCCAATTCCGAACACCACGGAGCACCTCTACAGGGCTCAGAGAAAATTTGCGGTTGTAAATGATCCAGGCATCTGGACTGTGGTCAGTGGACAGAGGAAAGGGGGGCAGCATTTAGAGGCTAAGGAGCTGGGCCAAGACAGATCAGTCCTTCCGACAAGCAGCCCCCACTCACACAGGTCTCCCCCTTGACTGTTTACAAAACAGCCTCTCCCTTTATCTCGATGGGTCCTCAGGCTCACCCACCCCGTGGGCAGGAAAGGGAGAGAGGCTCTGAGACCTCCATGGCTTACTCGAGGTCACCAGCCAGTGGATCTTTGCTGCCCTTCCTCCTGAGCTGCCTCGGAGAGGACTCTCTCCAGGTTATGGAATCAGAGGCTCCAGGTGGGTTACCTACAGCTCGACAGAGCGTGTAAAACTGGAAGGCAGAAAATTCCTCTTCCAGGGGATCCAACAGGATCTTTCTTTTTCCCTAAAGCAACCTGAGGCTAAGGACTCTCAAAACAATGGAACGCATACCTGTGGTCATTCTTTCACTGGGAGGCAGGGAACTAGAGCAAGTAAGCCTCAGGCCAGGTCGCTCCACTGATCAGAGGAGGCCAGAGGCTGCCCAGGGAAGAGCCCGGAATCACTCCCAGCCAGGCTGACTAATCTCATCACTCAATAAATCACTAAGGCTCCTTTCAACCCTGATAGTCCAGGGCCTGTCAGATGACCACCAGCACTGAGTGACCGTCTCTCGGCCACACCCCGAGTCAAAGGATCACAGGGCCTCAGAGCTGCAGCCAACGTAAATAGGTGCAGCCCAGGCGCGAGGTGCCCTAGCTTCACATCCCAGACCCCTTTCAGCTGGGAAACACGAAAGTCCAGATCCCCACCCCGCTGACCTCTGTGGGAGCACAAGGATTAAGTGTTCCCGGGAAAGCTCGCTATAGACACAAAGGTCACAAGCTATTGCCATTTGTTTAACCCTAAATGTGTTCTGGGCAGTTATAAAAGACATTCTTGGTGCTGCTTGTGACTGATGGAACAATCCGGTTGGTTTCCTCTTCTGTGTGTTGGAGATAATCACAGTCCCCACTTCTCAAGGTGGGTGAGGAGCTTACAGCGTGGTGGTTCTGAATGTAGACTCTAGGTCCAGGCTGTCTGGGTTTGAGTCCCAGCTCTGCCCTGTATGCTGTGCAATCCTGGACAATTTACTTAACTTCCGTGTTTCTACAGCTGTAAAATGGGGATAATAGCAGTTGGGTGGTAGCTGGCACGTATAACGGTAAAGACATGCATATTACCCACTATTGCAGGAATTAAGGAACTACTCCTTGGAAAGCGCTTGAGGTTCTCAACCACCCATAGACTCTAGTGTTCAATTAATCCAAGGTTGCTGCTCCACAGCTTTACATCAGATAAAAATGTTGACCATGTAGCTCGGCGGGTGGGAGAAAGGTAGGGAAGGAGAGGTTCTGGCCCAATGTCCCATTATCATTAAGTATTGCCACACACCTGTGAGCATCAGCGCTGAAGCAGTCCTCACGAAAGCCCACACGGTAAACAGCTGCAATCAGGAGTGTTTGTACCTGCTCTACTTCCTTGAGAAGAGCTGGGGAAAATGAAATCATGATGACTCTTTCCAAGCAACACCGAGCCAGCCTTCTTGAGATCTGCCTCCATCCCATCTAACTCCAGGACAGATGCCACCGAAGCCATGATAGAGCCCACCCTGTTCCTCTACAAGCTTCCATCATGAGCCTCAGCCTTCTCCCCTGGCACCAGGAAGTCCCTCTGTGAAGCTAACCTCAGTTCTTCATGCTGTAGGTCAGACGCTTTCTAGAGAAGGGAGATGCTGGCTTTGCTGACAGCTTGGAAGATGGGAGGAGCTCCCACCGAGGTGCAAGGTCCAGGTACTGAGGGCAGCCTGGGTTTGAGCTTCCGACAAAGAGGAAATCCCCTCCCCCGCCCCTCTCCCTCAATTCTCACCACTTCCTCAGGTTGGTGACCCCAGACGGAAGTGAAAAAGCAACACCTGATCATTCTTATCACAATCTGGCAACGTGTGCGAGGGGGTGCCCTCCCTCCTGCCCCCCTAGAAATTCTCACCCCTCCCTGAGCAGAGAGTCTTGAAGCCAAGTAGGCCAGCACCATGTCTCAGAGCCGAACCACTTCCTGAACAGGTGAAGACTTCAGCATCCCTCAAGGTCAAAAAGTCATATCCTGTTTAGAGCTCACCGTAGAGCTCTACAAATACCCAGATAGCTTTCACACAACCCTAGAGGAAAGTAGGGTAAAGATCACAGTCCCAAGTTGTAAGGAAGGAAACTAAAGTAAAACAAGAACCTCACAGAATTGTGGGGTCTGAGTCATCAACCCTGAAATGGAAGACAGGCTTGGGGTTTTCCCATAATTCCATCGCACCTCAAATTCTTATATCCCAGGTGGTGGTGAAGCCAGACCAAGCTGGGGATGTTAATGGATCCCCGTTAGAAGGAGGCAGGGGCTGTGAACCTAATGCCACTGGAACCCAAGAACTACTGGGGTGCAGGGGTGGCTTGTCTTCCACCTTGGTCACTTCTGGGTTTTGCCAGTACCTGGATCAGTACCTGGTACCTATCACTCAGTACCTGGCACCCATTAGAGCCTCAATAGATATTTGCTGAATGAATGCTGAATGGAAGCCAGGGTGGCGGAAGTGTGTGACTTTGACTAAGTATAAAGCAATAGGAAGCAATGGGGTCTGCAGAAAACTGGGGAACTTCTGCCCAAATCAGATCAAAACCAAATTTTCAAAAGAGAGAAAAAATAATGGGACTTCCCTGGCAGTCCAGGGGTTAGAACTCCACACTTCCACTGCAGGGGGCCTGGGTCCGATGCCTGGCTGGGGAAATAAGCTCCTGCACGCTGCCGAGTGTGGCCAAAAATAAATAAAAAGAGAGAAAACGAACCCTGCATCTACACAGAACTTCTGATTCCGGAATGTGATATATTGGCCGTGAGGACTCCTTTATTAAGGAAAATCATTTTGTACCAGAAGCTAAAAGTACTGTTTGAACCCTTGCTCTGCCATCACCAGACTGCGTGACATAGACATGTCCGGCTTCCTTCTCTGTGCCTCTGTTTTCTCATCTGTGGAGTACACTTCCTCCCAGTCCGACTCTGCCCTGCTTGGGTCTGAGCCTGGGGTACAGCTCTGAAGTGGGCTCCTATAGAAATCTGACTGGGGCAATCTCAGAAGGCTTCATCAAGGAGGTGATGTGACTGGACCTTTTCAGACGGCCATCTCCTGCCTCCTAGGGACCTGGTGAGTCAACACGCACAGGCTCTTTCTTGTGCATTCCTCTCTTTCTCGTCACTAAAGAGAGGCTGGAAAACTAGGCTGCAGGGGGAGGCGGGCAGCCTCACCCTTCAGGATGTGTAAATCCTCTTCTGCTCAAGTCCTGTTCCCCCAGGGTCCTGGGGTCGTCTTCTGAAAGACTAGCTCGGACTTTTGGAGGAGGCAGGGGGTCAGGCGGGAAGGTGTCTAGGATGCCACAGGATTGCCAGCCCACTCAGGAGCCCCACTGAACCCTCCCAAGGCGGGGGCCCAAACAAACCAGTGAAAGAAAAAACAGGGCACAACTCTGGCCCCGAAACAGAGAAGAGAGAAAAGCAGAAGTGGGGGAAATAGCTTTTGAGAGAGGAGACTCGGAATCTGGTAGGGCCCCAGAGAAGTCTCTCCCACCCTGGCTCACTGCAAGGCCAGGTGAGAACTAAAGCAGTCGTGAAGATAAGGAGGATGCACAGGCCTGCCCCTTCCCAGCCCCGCCCTGGAAACATTTCTTTTCCAAGAGCCTGTGCAAGGGGGTGGTTTGCAGTGAAGAGAGTTTTTTAAAAACTGAGGTCAATATCAATAATACAAGCAGAGAAAAGAAAGCCCAAGAAAGTGCTTTATAAATCCAGCGACATGGCTCCACAGGCCATGTGGCCCCAGGCACATTCTTTGTCCCTATCTGGGCCTCACACCCTGTGCGGGCGCTGCCAAAGCTGGGGCAGAACTTTCCCAGGATCCTGTGGCTCCTTGGCGGGGACCCACGCGGGCTCGGTGGCTGTGGAAGGCCTGTTCTCACTTGCTCTGCAAAGCTGGCCGATGAACGCGCAGCTTCAGAGCTGAGAGCTCAATGCCACCTGCTCTGAGATCCACTTCCTGGCCAAGGCTGACTCTCTCCTGAATTCCCTCTGCCCTTGTGTGTGTGTGTGTCTGTGTGTCTGTGTGTGTGTATCTGTGTGTGTCTGTGTGTGTGTCTGTGTGTCCATGTGTCATCTTACCTTCCATGTGCAAGTTCTCAAGGGCAGCAGGGAGCTCTGCTTTGACCCAAGGTCCCTGCTGGTCCTCGCACAGGGTCTGGTACAGAGGAGGGCCTGACGATGGGTAGGCTGGTGGACGGATGGACAGATGGTTGGCATATGGGCTTCCTAGGGCTTCCATAAGACCATATCACAGACCGCATGGCTTAACACAACAGAAGTTTATTCTCTCACAGTTTTAGAGGCCAGAAGTCCAAAGTCAAGGTGTCAGCAGACTTGGTTCTTTCTGAAGGTCATGAGGGAGAATCCATCGCGCCTAACTCGCAGCTTCTGGTGGTTGCCAGCAGTCATTGGCACTTCTTGTGTCTTGTTGTTCAGCTGCTAAGTCGTGTCCAACTCTTTGTGACTGTAGCACACCAGGCTCTTCTGTCCTCCACTGTCTCCCAGAGTTTGCTCAAATTCATGTCCACTGAGTCGGTGATGCTATCTAATCTCATCTCATCCTCTGTCACCCCTTCTCCTATTGCGCTTCAGTCCTTCCCAGCATCAGGGTCTTTTCCAGTGAATCAGCTCTTCACATCAGATGGCAAAGATTCGGAGCTTCAGCTTCAGCAACAGTCCTTCCAATGAATATTCGGGGCTGATTTCCTTTAGGACTGACTGGTTGGATCTCCTTGCAGTCCATGGGACTCTCGAGAGTCTTCTCCAGTGCCACCATTTGAAACCATTCTGGTCCGTATGTTGTGTCCATTCCCACACGGTTATGAAGCCACAGAGTGTTCTCCATGTGCGTCTGCGTCGTGTCCAAGTTTCCTTCTTCTTATAAGGGCACTGGTCATTGGATTGGAGCCCACCCAAATCCAGGATGACCTCATCTGAATTTGAGTCATCTACAAAGAATCTGTTTCCAAAAAAAATTCATAGCCATAGGCACTTGGGGTTAGGACTTGAACACATCTTTTTGGAAGACTCAACTCTATCCACTAGAGACAGTTACCTAAGTAGTTATTGGTTGGGAGCCTGTAAACACTAGCAGAAACACCCATGGAGGTGGAAACCCCATACATAATTACAGAGTTGAAAGCAACAGTTGGAGGTGGGCAGGGAGGTGGAGGTCGTCTCTAGAAAGAGGAAAGTAGATGGAATCCTTAGAGCATCTCTGTTTGATCAGGACTGTAGGAAGAAGAGAGATGCCACCCTGGGACAGGCTCTGTGGGATGCCCCCAGAAAGATGCTATAGGCCTGTCAGTATTCAGCTCTAGGCATCACTGAGATGTGAGTGGATAAGATCACCCTGCGAGGGGAAGGATGTAAAAGAAGAGCTTCCCTGGGCAGCTGGCATCAAGAACACATGGATGCTTGGAGCTGGGCACCGAATTGCAGTGGCTCGAGGAATGAACCTCAGGTGAGGAAATGATGTCAGTGAGTGCAAGGACCTCTCGCCAGCAGCTTGCCTTGGGAAGGGCTGGAGAGAGCGTCCAACTAGAAAGGCCATGGAGAAAAAGGGAAATACTCATGAGTACATGGCTGACCCTGAAAAACTCGTGATGAGACAGAGACAAGGGGAGAAGTGTTTGAAGATTCATAGGAAGGAAAGGACGGGTACCAAAGGTCAGCTCTGCTAGGAGGATGCAGGAGTGTAGGGGACGCGAGGGGCACCAAGACAGGCAGAAGGTGCTCCCCCTTGTGCAAAACGTGCAGAGACAGAATGGGTGGGCTGGTGATCGGGGCGGGGGAGTGGGCGGCAAAGTGGGAAGTTGAGAAGCCCCAGTCCAGAATAGCTGAAGTGTGGAGGACGAAGGAGGCAGAATGTGGGTGCGGTGGGGGCAGAGAAGCCTGAGGGCCAAGCTGAATCTTATCACCACCACCCTCAAACCTGGGGAATCTGCATTTCCTCCTGAAGGTACTAGGGAATCCTTGAATGCTATAAGGCAAAGAGAGCTACAACTATTTGCTTTTTAGAAGACTTTTTTGGCTGAAGGATGAGGGTCAGTGGGAGAAGTTAAATCTCCAGGCAGGGAGCTCAGCCAGGAGGTGGCTGGCCAATGTCCAGGGGGAATGTGGAGACCTAATGCCATGGGGAGAGCTGGGAGATGAGAAAGAAGCAGCATCTTGAGACCTTGGGTTATAAGAACTGAATTCTCTTTCAAAATTTCTTTCAATGTCACGTTCTTGGAGCNGCCAGGAGGTGGCTGGCCAATGTCCAGGGGGAATGTGGAGACCTAATGCCATGGGGAGAGCTGGGAGATGAGAAAGAAGCAGCATCTTGAGACCTTGGGTTATAAGAACTGAATTCTCTTTCAAAATTTCTTTCAATGTCACGTTCTTGGAGCGACGAGATGGTCCTGCATTTTAGATTACTTTCCTTTTGTAGGTAACTTATTTTTCCTTTAAATTTCTTTCTTCCTTGATCAGAACGTCAACTCTACTGGCAGATACACCTGTATGTTTTGTACCAATAAGGAAATGTCTATTACAGCACCTGGCACTCGGTACATCTTTGTAGGCTGAAACAAAGGCATGCCTGCTACAGGGCTTGGCCCCTAAATGTTCAATACATATTAACTATGGTAATAAGAAGAAGAATGTGTGTATATGTTAGTCGCTCAGTCTTGTCAGACGCTTTGCGACCCTATGGACTGTAGCCCACAAACCTCCTCTGTCCATGGAATTCTGTAGACAAGAATACTAGAGTGAGTTGCCACGCCTTCCTCCAGGGGATCTTCCCAAACCAAGGGAGAGAACCTGGGTCTCCTGCATTGCAGGCAGATTCTTTACTGTCTGAGCCACGAGGGAAGCTCCAGTAATAAGAATAACAGTGAGCCATGGGATGAAGGGAGCGAGATGAGTCTAGTTCAGTGTGACTCAGTGTGGCTAGAACAAGGAGCAGCCTCGGCATCACCCGGGAGCTTGTTAGAAATGAGGAGCATCAGGTCCACTCAGCTCTAACCAAGCAGGATGCCCAGGGTGGGGCCCAGGAGTCTGTCTGCAGGTGATCCAGAAACCCAGCTAGTCCCCAGGTTTCTGGCTGGTATAGGAGATCAGCTGGTTGACTGAAAAATGGAGAGGAGGGGCTGGAAGGAGGGGGCATTGGTGCTCGGTTCTAGAAGTGCTGAGTTGGAAGAACCTGCCACAGCCAGCTCGGTAACATTGTTCTGGAGAGAGAGACTGGGCAGAGCCCGATTTGGGAGCTGCCAGCGTACAGGCAAGAGCCGGCAGGTCTGCTGTGCACCAAGGGAAGGGAGCGCTGAGAGACAGCGGGGAGTCCTGAATGGGCACGTGAATGGGCACAGCCCTGAAACCTGAGGGGCAGAGCCGAGAGGCAGGACAGCCAGGCACCAAAGTTGTGGGGCATGCTGAGAGAAGCCACATCTGAATTTTCAGCTCAGCACCACCTGCTGACACTCCTGTGACTGCCTCTGGCCCCCTGTGCCCCTGGAACAGGGAAGGTCGTGTTCCCCTGGTAAGGGTGCTGCTGTCTCAATCCCACAGAGTGGGGCAAATGGAATGGTGGCAATAGACAGACAGGGGTCCGATTCTAAGCAACTCCTTGGGTTTGCCTGAGCGTCCCCCACCACCACCACCACTAACCCTCCCCATTAGATGAAAAGGTAGGAGCTGTGTCTCCCTGACTCTGCATTGCCTGCCAGCTCCAGGGGCTCATGGCACCCTCATGTCCAGCCACAGACTCTGGGTGAAGAAACCCCGGATGGGCGCAGCTGGTGTACCCAGAGTATGTGATGAGGCTCCAGAGACCGGAGCCAGAGGGGAGAGCACAGACTTGCATGGAGGGAGGGTGCCCTGGGGCCAACAGGTGTGCTGAATCCCAAGCTCTACCAGGCTCCCATCAGAACAGCTGAGCGCTCAAGGTCCAAGGAAGCCACCTTCTCTCTCTCAGCCAAGATGGAAGGCTCTGGAACCAGCAAGGGGCCGATGCATGGGAAAAAGAGAAAATCGTCAGGGGCCTTTGCCTATTTCCTGTTCTCCCTCCTAGGAGCAGATCCCCCCTTCCCAAAGGGCCAGTCCCCACCAGTCCCAGGCTGCTGGTCCCATGCGCTCCCCTCGCTGGCCAACAGCACGGTCTTCCAAGTGACGTGGACAGGGACATAAACAGGTCACTCTTCTCAGCTTTCCTCTCCCCCATGTCCTGCTAACCCAGCCTCTCTCCCAAAGGTGGTCACACCATTTATAGCATCCATGCCCGACTGCCTCTGCTTGAAGACTTCCAGTGATGAGAAGGCTTCACCACCAACCCAAGTAATCTGGTCCGTCTCTGGACTGTTCTGATTGATTATAAGACACATCTTTTCAGTAGAGTTGAGTTCTCCTTCCCAGAATCTTATTATTAGTAATTAAAACTGCCTTTCATTTACACATACTATCTCATTGAATCCTGTTTTCATAAGTGTTAGTTGCTCAGTCGTGTCCAACTCTTTGCAGCCCCGTGGACTATAGCCTGCCAGGCTCCTCTGTCATGGGATTCTCCAGGCAAGAATACTAGAGTGGGTTGCCGTGCCTTTCTCCAGGGGATCTTCCTGACCTGGGATCAAACCTGGGTCTTCCACATGGCAGGCAAACTCTTTACTGTCTGAGCCACCAGGGAAGCCCCGCAATCAGTAAAGAGCCCTCTGTTTCCCAGACAGGGAATCCAAAGCTCAGAGTTAACTGATATGGCAAGATTGTAGAATCAGGAAGTTCCACCTGCCTCGCCTTTCCCACTGAACCTAATAGCTCCTCACAGACAGGGCCCCTGACTCTTCCCTCTGCAAGCCAAACATCAATCATCTCCCTTGGCACACTTCAGGAAAGCCATGCCCACTAGCATTTACAGCATCATCAGCAAATGCTTGAAAGGCAAGTACTCAGTCCAGAGACTGTTGGGGCTGGGCTGGGCACAGACTAAACGGCATCCACTCCCTGCACTTGTTACATGCAAGTCTGGTGGGAGGGACACGTGTGCCCACAAACGCCCAGTGCTCTCTGCAGACCTCAGCTACTGCCGCTGTGTTAACCAGGCGGGGGCTGGCACAGGGCCAGAGCTGCAGAGGTGTCCCGGGGGGGAAGTCACTGCTCCACCTGCCCCATCTCCTGGTCTCCTGTTCTATTTTACCACCCTCCTATTTTTGCCACCTGGTCTTTACCTTTTCACAGCCACCTACCCCTCCCAACCTGGTGTGGGTAGTTTCCCAGAGCCTGTAAGATCAAGATGCTTCCCTACCACAGTTCTGATCTGCACGCGTTGTGAACAAGTAACAGGTCATCGTTTTCATTCCCCATTCACTCTCACAGGTGTGCAGGTTTGGAGGATAAATCACAGGGTCGTTTTATGTAAAAACAGCTCAGTAAAAGAAAAAGGGTTCAATGAAGTCCCCTCGGACAATTTAGGATTCAAGGCTTGTGTTGACTATCAACCCGTGCCTTAGGTTAGCCTCTCCAGCAGCCAGACTCTTTCCTGTGGCCATTTGCAATCCAGGAGGTGGTACAAGCCCAGTATCTCCCCAACCCCACCCTACCCCCGTCTAGCCTGGGGCTAGAATCATCTCAGCTTGCCCTGCTTCCCCTATGTAGGCCAGGAAGTATTAAGAGTCTAAGAATTTACCAGAAAATCCTGAGGTTGCTTTGCTTGGGCTTCCCCCACACACACCAGATTTTTTTCTTACAGTAAGTTGACTTGAGCATAAAAGCCTGTCCAGGAATTAATCTGTAGTGATGAGGTTCCAGGAACCCTAGTGAGAAGTTAAACAGCTACAAAATCAAGAAAATCTCTTAACGGAGCCCATAGCAGAGATGACTTTTTTCTGCCTGTTCTTGGAATGAGCCAGGCCTGAGCTCAAATTCCAGCTGCCCCTCACCCCCAAACTTTCTTGCTGTGTGGCCCTGCATAAGTCACATCACTTTCTGAGCCTCAATTTGCTCGTCTACAAAAATAGGGATAATAATTTACTACTCCTTCACTTTTCACTTTCATGCATTGGAGAAGGAAATGGCAACCCACTCCAGTGTTCTTGCCTGGATAATCCCAGGGACGGCAGAGCCCGGTGGGCTGCCGTCTATGGGGTCGCACAGAGTCGGACATGACTGAAGCAACTTAGCAGTAGCAGCAGCAAGTGGTTAAAAGGTGAAGANTGCATTGGAGAAGGAAATGGCAACCCACTCCAGTGTTCTTGCCTGGATAATCCCAGGGACGGCAGAGCCCGGTGGGCTGCCGTCTATGGGGTCGCACAGAGTCGGACATGACTGAAGCAACTTAGCAGTAGCAGCAGCAAGTGGTTAAAAGGTGAAGAGTAACATCTGTAAAGTTCCTGGTACCTCGTAGTACTTAGAAAAAGGCAACTTGTATTATTATTAATATCATGAACAGACAAGCACTGTCCCCACCTCATCATAGTAGTGGGAGGCAGTAATGCGTAGTGGTTAGAGCCTGCACTTGAATGAGCCTGGTCTGAGCACTGACTAAATATGTCACCCTGGGCAAGTCATTTGACCTCCTGGGACTTGGTCTCTCTCCTTAAATGAGAATGGCTCTCTTTTTCTTGTTGCTGTTTAGTTGCTAACTTGTGTCCAACTCTTAGTGACTCCAGGGACTGCAGCACAGCAGGCTTCCCTGTTCTTCACTATCTCACTGAGTTTGCTCAAATTCATGTTCATTGACTTGGTGATGCTATCTAACCATCTTAATCTCTGCTGGCCTCTTCCTNTTGCTGTTTAGTTGCTAACTTGTGTCCAACTCTTAGTGACTCCAGGGACTGCAGCACAGCAGGCTTCCCTGTTCTTCACTATCTCACTGAGTTTGCTCAAATTCATGTTCATTGACTTGGTGATGCTATCTAACCATCTTAATCTCTGCTGGCCTCTTCCTTTGCCTTCAGTCTTTCCCAGCATCAGGGTCTTTTCCAGTGAGTCGGCTCTTTGCATCAGGTGGCCAAAGTACTAGAGCTTCAGCTTCAGCATCAGTCCTTCCAGTGAATATTCAGGGTGGATTTCCTTTAGGACTGACTGGTTTATCTCCTTGCAATCCAAGTGTCAACTACAAATTAGCATTTATCAAGAGCATTGCCAACCACTGAGCAACAAAGGCGGTCGCCATCTGCCTCTAGGGAAATGGAACCCCATGCGGCTCTAGCTGTCGACCTGCAACAGCCCCCGAGGGGGTTCAGGGTGGAGCGAGGTGCTCTCTGCTCCAGGGAATCTGGTGGGATAGGTCTCTAGGTAGTTGTCTGTTTTTAGGAACAGATTTTATGATCTCAATCCTTGCATCTCCTCGTATCTAGAGAAGCCCTAAATCCTGTCATGGTGACATCAGATCCTCATGACTAGCACAAAACCTTCTGTAAAATGAGTGCTTCATGGTATTGAACTCCCCCTTCACCAAAACCTTATATATTGACCTTCCCCTACTGCCGCTTTGGAGCAGTCTCTCAGGGCTGTCTGAGGTGCTGCTCCCCGGGCCGCAGTCCTCATTTTGCCCCAAATAAAATTTAACTTGCAGCTTTCAAGTTGTACGTCTCTTCTAATCAACACAAGGGACTCTCAAGAGTTTTCAGCACCACAGTTCGAAAGCATCAATTCTTCAGAGCTCAGCCAGCCTTCTTTATGTGAAAGCCTTCCAACTTTCACGTCCATACATGACTACTGGAAAAACATAGTTCTGATTATATGGACCTTTGCTGGCAAAGTGATATCTCTGGTTTTTAATGCGCCATCTAGGTTTGTCATACCTTTCCTTTCAAGGACCAAGCATCTTTTAATTTCGTGGCTGCGGTCACTGTCCGCAGTGATTTTGGAGCCCAAGAAAATAAAATCTGTCACTGTTTTCACTCTTTCCTCTTCTGTTTGTCATGAAGTGACGGGACCAGATGCCACGATCTTAGTTTTCTGAATGTCGAGTTTTAAGCCAGCTTTGTCACTCTTTCACCCTCATTAAGAGGCTCTTTCACCCTCATTAAGAGGCTCTTTCTTTGGCATGGCCTTTCTTTGGGATTGGAATGAAAACTGACCTTTTCCAGTCCTGTGGCCACTGCTGAGTTTTCCATATTTGCTGGCATATCGAGGGCAGCACTTTCACAGCATCATCTTTCAGGATTTGAAATAGCTCAACTGGAATCCCATCATCTCCATTAGCTTTGTTCGTCCTGATGCTTCCTAAGCCCCACATGACTTCGAATTCCAGGATGTCTGGCTCTAGGTTGGTGATCACACCATTGTGATTATCTGGGTCATGAAGATCTTTTTTGTATAGTTCTTAGAAGTTAAAGTTTATAGAAGTTAAAAGAGCAGGGTGACAATATACAGCCTTGACATACTCCTTTCCCAATTTTGAACCAGTCCGTTGTTCCATGTTTGGTTCTAACTGTTGCCTCTTGACTTTTATACAAGTTTCTCAGGAGACAGGTAAGGTGGTCTGGTATTCCCATCTCTAAGAATTTCCCAGTTTGTTGTGATCCACACAGTCAAAGGCTGTAGCATAGTTAATGAAGCAGAAGTGGATGTTTTTCTGGAATTCTCTTGTTTTTTCTATGATCCAGTGAATGTTGGCAATTTGATCTCCTGTTCCTTTGCCTTTTCTAAATCCTGCTTGTTCTTGATTCATGTATTGTTGAGGCCTGTTTTGAAGGACTTTGAGCTTTTAACGTGCTAGGATGTGAAATGAGCGCAACCATATGGTAGTCTGAACATTCTTTGGCATTGCCTTTCTTTTGGACTGGAATGAAAACTGACGTTTTCAGTCCTGTGGCCAATGCTGAGTTTTTCAAATTTGCAGGCATATGGAGTGCAGCAATTTAACAGCATCATCTTTTAGGATTTTAAATAGTTCAGCTGGAATTCCATTACCTCCACTAGCTTTGTTTATAGTAATGCTTCCTTACTTGACTTCACAATCCTGGATGTCTGGCTCTAGATGAGTGACTACACTGTTGTGGTTATACTGGTCATGAAGACCTTTCTTGTACAGTTCTTCTGTGTATTCTTGCCACCGCTTCTTAATCTCTTCTGCTTCTGTTAGGTTCTTACCATTTCTGTCCTTTATCGTGCCCATCCTTTCATGAAATTGTCTCTCTCTTAGACCATAATAAATGAGATAGTGTACATCACATCACTGACTCAATGGACATAAGTCTGTGCAAACTCTGGGAGATAATGAAGGACAGGGAAGCCTGGTGGGCTACAGTCCATGGGGTCGCAAAGAGTTGGACACAGCTGAGCGACTAACACACAACACTGGCACCTACCAAGTGCCAGGCACTGTCCAGGCTATAAGATTGACAAGGATTAGACAATAAGGCCTCTTTCTCATAGAGCTCAGTGTAGTGGGAAGTCCAACTCTCCTGCAGCCACATACACCCTGCAACCAAGGTGAGTGAGCCATGGCAGCAATGAGTCACTCCCTTCTTCTGGGCTCCATGGACACTGAGAGGATTCAGAGAGGAGTCTTACCTGCCTCCTCGTCCATGTGGCTATAGGAACACCCTCACCACCCAGCACCACTCTCCTCTCAAGTCTGGTCTGAAGCTTCTGAGCCATTTCAATTTACAGATGAGAAAACTGAGGCACCAAGGCAGGGAAACAACTTATCAGGGCCCACTCAGCAATGAAGTGGGAAAGCTGCAGCTGGTACTCAGGTATCTGGCGCTTCTCCAGGGGGAGACGCCTCTTAACGGTAGCACAGGAAATCAAGCACTCAGGGAAGAGGCTGAGGGCTTCAGTCAACGGTCTTCTTCTAGAGTTTCCTTATTTATGTCCAAGAAAAACCCCAAATCCTCTTCAAGGGATGGCCACATCTCTGTCCTTCCCTCCCCCTTCTACCCACACTGCTCTTGAACGATTTTGGATGCCACAATGGGACATAGAAATGTCACTGGCAGGACTTCCCTGGTGGTCCAGTGGTTAAGAACGTGCCTTGCAATGCAGGGGACACAGGTTTGATCCCTGGTTGGGGAACTAAGATCCCACATGCCGCAACTACTGTCCCACACGACACCTCGGTTCAACTAAGACCTGACGCAGCCGGAAAACAAATAAACAAACAAAAAGAAATGCCATTGGAGAAAGGTAAGCATCGGGGGTGCACTGGAGATAAGTGAGGCAGCCAGTTCAGAAAGAACATCCCTCTGATACACATCAAATAGCTCAGAAACGGAGCAAAAACACCTGAATGTGCGCTCCACTTTTGGAACACCCTGTAGTTCTGAGAGGAAGGATGTGGTTTGCAAACCCTGGTTCAACACTTGCTGCCTCTGCCTTCCCTACACATGGAGCATCTGGAACTCCCAGCAGGCATCACCTGCCTCTTCATGGCTGCTCTTGTTCATGAGGAACCGCTTTTTTTTTTCCCACCCTAGACGGGCTGGCAGTTGCATGTGCTTTTTTGTTCCTCTGCTTCACACTTGAGCCTGAGAAGTGCCTTGGGGTTTTTCCTCTCTGGTTGTGGTTTCCTAGCACTCACAAAGGAGAGCTGACAGCCTGCTCTATCTGTACCACCAGCCTGGTTATCTCAGCTTGGAGAGTTGACTCAGCACCCTAGGTAAAGAAAGGAGTAACGTGCCTAGGGTACTCATTAATTCTGTTCTAGGAAGTATTTCCTACTCTCCATCTTCGTGGTAGGCTTTCATTTCCTGGTCCCCCTGTGGCTGAGTAGGGCCACGTGACTAGTCTGACCAGTAAGATGTGAGCTGGCCCAAGCATTTATTGCCAGTGGAAGATCCTCAAGGGCTCTCTTTCTGTGTGCCTTGAAGTACATTCAAGGAGGTAACTGCTCCATCAGCCTGGTTCCTTGAATGGGGAGCACAGCCCCTAGCTGACTCAAGATGCTCACAATACCTAGAGTAAGAATGAAAGCTTTAGGGAATTCCCTGGCAGTCCAGAGGTTAGGACTCCATGCTCTCACTGCTGAGGGCCTGGGTTCAATCTCTAGTTTGGGGAACTAAGAGCCCACAAAGGAGAAGTATAGCCAAAAAAAAAAAAAACACGCTACCTTTATGGATTCAGTCCCTAAGATTCAGGGGTTTGTTACTGCAGCATGACGTCCTCCATCCTGACTGATACACTCCCCACCTCACACAGACTAGGATATCTTCTACTCTTCCCTATAAAGTCTTTATCCTCCTCATCAATGGGAGCCTTGCATGAGCAAAGGAAAATGAAGCAGAGAGAAGAGTGTTCCTCAGTGTCCTGTAGCAGTTTTTTCCTCCTTAGGTCTCAGAGATGGGTGCAGCTTCAGCTAGGTCTGAAAGGAATGAGAAGGAAGTCCAGAGCTTTATCTTCCATGGCTTCCCTTTGCTATGGAATAGGAAGCTAGGTCACTCCTATGAACATGTCAGGCTTGCAGTGGGACAGCCACCCGGGTTAGGAGCAGATGCCTTGGGCACCAAGAGAGGACACTGGCCATGAATGAGGACACAGGGTGCCAAGCGGCTCTGCAACCCCGCTGGGGTTGTAACCGAGCCAGCCACACCAGCCCAGGGACAACAGGAGGGGTGGCAACTTGCCTGACCCCTCGCCAGTTAGGAGCAGACTGTTCCAGACCAGGGGTGGGGAGAGTTGGCTAGAAAGACAAGGAGGGGCATATGGGTCAAGACAACAAAGATGTGTGATTTAACCGGCTGATCATGGGAGGGAAGGAGGTGGCATCCACGGCATCCTTACGGATTCTACTGGTACTCCCATTTTACAGGGAGGAAAACTGAGGCTCAGGAAGGTGCTATCTCTTGCTCAAGCTCAGTCAGCTAAGGATCAGAACCAGAACTCATCCCGGTCTGGCTGACCCAAAAGCTTAGCCACCGCCCGGTGCTCTTTCAGCCAGAAACCATTTCATTCTCTCTGCATCCACCTTGGCCCCTTCTCGGGCTTCTCTTCTGCACCTTTACTTCTACCTTTAATTACTTATATATAATTATATATATATCCCAGTCCAGAGTGTGAGGTACTGAATAGTAGGAATCTGTACTTTATATGATAATAATCAAACAATAACAAAGCAGGAGCAGCAGCAAATGCTACTATTTATTGAATGCTGGGCTGGGTTCTTAACACTTTATATCCATTACTCAATTCTTGCTCAGCTCTCTAAGAGGCAGGTACTGGAATCACCCCCAGTTACCGATGAGGAAGCATCTCAGTTTGGTTGAACTGAAATTCAACCCCTAACATTAATATTTTAACGGATGCCAAAGGAGTCCATGAAAGAGCACAATAATGGCTAACAACCCCTGCAGAGGCAGAAGCCAGGTTTCCAGAGGCTGGGTTCTGTCCCACCTTATCCCTCAGAACCCAGAGTTCCTGGCTGGGACGGGGTAAAGGACTGGAACACCATCTTCACGCAACAGCGGGGAGTGAACAGAAACTGCCCTCCCATCCACACAGCGTAAATACATAAACATCACAACTCCTTTGATTTCAGCGCCGTGAGCCCGTGTATAACATTTCTCATAATAAGCAACGCACCTGTTTTCCCAATTAAAAAACTACTTTAGCATCCAGCGTGCTAATTAGAAAAGCATCAGTTGCTCATCACAAATTAGGATAACAGGAGGGCTTGGAGCAACCACCTCGACAGCAGGCTGGCTGCCGCCCCCCTCCCTCCCCCGACAGTCCCTATTAGTCTTGCTTTCTTAGCTTCTGAGCACTGGCTTGGTCCAAGTGGTGGTCACATAATATCTGCTGAAGTTTTACACTTTGTGAAACTTCATGAAACTCGATTCTACTGCAGTGCCAGGCATCCAGACATGCACACTAAATCACCAGCAAGGTGGAGCTCTCTGGATTTCAGAAAACCTGGGCTATCATGAGAGCCAGCCGACACTCTCTGCTCAGGCCAGACAGCTAATTGCCCTCCCAGGCAGCTGGCCAGGGCCAAGCTGAGCCCAGGACACACCTGATGGGCTGTATGACCTTCCACAAATTGCAGACTTTATCTGGGCTGCAATTTTTTTTTATCCTCTAAATATGGGGCTGTACTAGATCTAAGTGCAGCCAATAAACAATCACAAAGCATCCCCATCTATGCCTGGTACCATGGGGCACGCAGAGATTATAAAATCTCCCTAAGGAGCTTACATTATAGTCAAGGAGCCAGGCCTGGAAGCAATTACAAACGATAGAAAGAAAAAAATGTGAGTGGCTGAGTATAACGGAAGCCCCTGTTGTGTTCTGGGGACCTCAGAGGAAGGAAGCCATTGCAGCCAGGCTTCATAGAGGAAGAGCCTACCTTTGAACTGGGCCTCAGAGGGTGAGTAGGAGTGCGGTGGGTGGGAAAGGGCATTCAGGTCAAAAGGCTGGATATGCAAACACAGGCGCTATAATGGGAAACCTCCCCTCAACAGAGCCCAGTGTGGACTGTGGAGCTGGGGTCCCTGTCCCGGTCTCACCACGCGCCTATGCTTTGCAGTCCAGAAGCAACAGTCCTGGGAACCTGTACTTTGAACAAGCTCCCTAAGTGATGCTGCCAAGCGCACAGTAGGTGTTACAGGTTGAGAAAATGTATGAATGAACGCATGAATTTTAAAAAACGAATTTGACCTCAAGCAAGTCCCTTCTTCTCTCAAGATGTCCACTCTTTGTTAAAATAAAAATGCTGGTTCAGTATGGTGGTTTTTAAACTGAGTTCCAAGGAAAAACAGAATCTCCTCGCCAAAGTCCCTCAGAGACAGAGAAGAGCTGGGGAGACTGAGAGAGCAGGGCTCTGAGTCCCATCCACCTTTCTCTAGATCAGCTCTCCTTTTATCTCTTTGCTATTTTGTTTGTAGTAAAGGTTTCTTGGCGACAAAGAACTTTTAAAATCACGGAACTGGATGATCCCCAAGAATCCTCAAGGAGAAATTTAAAAATTTCTTGAGGCCAGCCACTTATCTTTTTTTTCGAACAAGGATGAACCAAACATAAGGCTGTTTACCAGAAGCAAGTTATTTACTTTATCATCATAGTTCACAATCTTTTCCTGTGGCCCAGAAATCAATGAGTGGGGAGAACGGAAATGTGGTATAACAACGCAAACTTTCGAAAATGTTTTTGAGAAACAGTTAATAAAACGGAAAATTAAGTGAGAAAGTCAGGCACAAAATTGCACATAGGGCTTCCCAGGTGGCAAAAAAAAAAAATCCACCTGCCAATGCAGAAGACACCGGTTCGATCCCTGATCCGGGAAGATCCCACTTGTAGTCGAGCAACTAAGACCACGTGCTAAAACTATTGAGCCTGCGCTCTAGAGCCTGGGAGCCACAACTGTGGTTTGCGTGTGGCAAATACTGAAGCCCGAGTGCCCTACAGCCTGTGCTCCACAACAAGAGAAGCCACCTCATGAGAAGCCCGAGCATCGCAACTAGAGAGTAGCCCCCACTTGCTGCAACTAGAGAAAAAAGCCATGCAGCAACAAAGACCCAGCACAGCCCAAAAGTAAATAAATAAAATTATTTTTTAAAAATCTCACATAGGGTATGATTCATATTTTGGATCTTACACGTCAGAGTCACCGGACATGTAGGACATTTCCTCAAAAAATTAAACACGGAATTACAATATGATTCAGCTATCCTACTTCTGGCGATAGACCCAGAAGAACTGAAAGCAGGGACTCAGAGAGATATTGGTACGCTGATGTTCAAGCAGCATTATTCACAAAAGCTAAAAAGGTGAAGACAACTCAGATATCCCCCCACGAGTGGATGGACGAAGAAATGTGGTCCAGACACACAGTGGAATGCTATTTGGCCTGAAAAAGGGATGAAATTCTGACACATGCTTCAACCTGGATAAACCTTGAAAACATTATGCTAAGTGAAATAACCCAGACACAAAAGGACATATGTTGTATAATTTTACTTAGTTGAGGTAGGAGAGTAGTTGAATTCATAGATACAGAAAGTAGAATAGTGATTACCATGCGCTGCAAGGGCTCCTCTGATGACTCAGTCAGTAGAGAATCTGCCTGCAAGGCGGGAGACCTGGGTTCGATCCCTGGGTTGGGAAGACCCCCTGCAGAAAGGAATGGCTACCCACTCCAGCATTCTGGCCTGGAGACTTCCACAGAGAGAGGAGCCTGGCAGGATACAGTCCATGGGGTCGTAAAGAGTTGGACACGACTGAATGACTTTCACTTTTACGTGCTGCAAGGAGTTGGTGGTGGTAGTTTAGTTCACTGGAGTGGGTTGCCATTTCCTCCTCCAGGGGATCTTCCCAACCCAGGAATCCAACCCACTTCTCCTGCATTGCAGGCAGATTCTTTACCCCCTGAGCCACCAGGGAAACCTGCAAGGAGTTAGAAATGGGAAATTATTTGCTCAGTTGGTACAGGGCTTCTGTTTGGGATGATGGAAAAGTTCTAGAGACTGGTGAAGCAAATGTACTTAGTGCTACTAAATTGCACACTCAAATCGTGTTAAAACAGTTTATGTTATATTTTTACAGCAAGAACAAAACAATGCCTAGAGTCACGTGGTCATAGCGGTGAATTCTGTGTGATGAGAGTGTGGTAGTATGATCATTTTATTCTTTCCACTTCTCTACATTTTTCAAACGCTCCACAATGAGAATACATTACTCTTAAAACCAGACCAAAAGCTATTTAAATAAATCTAGTGGTTCTCTGATACTTTCCGAAAATGCATTGCTGTCTTTTATGTAAATGCAAGCAATATTTTCTGTGCTCAATTAATAAAAGGAGCCAAGTTCAAATATGTCATCCAAAGAACACCCCAAGCTGTTCAGTCGAAATAAATGACGGGCAGAGAGGTCCACCTTTCCGAGACTACTTGTTCTCATCTACATTTAAATAAATTTCAAATAAAAACATAACCAAAACAAACCTTCTAAGGAGCCTCCCAAGAAGCTGTCTGGCTTGGAAAAGCTCAAACGCACACTGGAGAGAGAAAGAAAAATGGGGAGCAGCCAGTGTTTTTTTAGGACGTTAACTCACTGCAGCTGGGAAAGTGACTTTGTCAGTGAATTCCTATCCCTTCTGTTCTGCAAAACGTTCTTGTGTAGAATGAATTCAGAATCTAGAAGAGGTTCACCATTTGGATTCACTACAAATCCACTTCCTCCAGCACCTCCTCCTCCACCCCAGATAAATGTTGAGCAAAGAAGAGCAGCCAGTGTGTCTGCCTGCCAGGGTTGCCCTCTCCCCTGGGCCGCACGGGTCCACTTTCCTGGCACCTGGACCCTTTGCTTAGGGCTGTCTCAAGGGCATACAGACCAGAAGGTAGCTGCCAAGGTGGGCAGGCTGGGGCTGCACTCGCCCCCCACCCACCCCGGAGCTGCCCCTCCCCAGCCATGTGAGCTCAGGCACGATCCTTCTGCCAGGTGCCCTTCCCTAGCCCAGGGTCAGAAGAGCTCCCCCTGTGCAAGGCTGCTGGGAGGAGTGACGGCGCTGCCTGCGGAAGTGTCTATTGAGATGATGGATGTATAGTATTAATAGGCTCCCAAGCTTCCTCTTTATCTCCTAGAAGTTCACTGTCCAAGATCCATTTTGTCTTGATGGGATGCTGGTACCATATATGGTTAATGCTGACTGGTGGGTTACAGGATTACAGTCAAACAACGGGCTGGAGAGGGGCCCCTTCAGACCCTGGGCCCAGGGCTGACCTAGGAAGAGGCACAGGACGGGAGTTAGCAGTTCCTGGCTGTTTCCCACATTGACCAGCCAGCAAGCAGTCCTTTCACAGGAAGGGCTTCATCATTTTACAGATGAAGAAACAGGGGTTCTGAGGGGCCGAGTCAAGGTCCCATGGGTCAGAAACTGCCCATTTTCGGGTTTTCTAAAATTCCCTCATCGTGAAGGGGTGGGCCCTTGTCATCTCAGCCCGGCCACTAACTCATTTGTTTAGTTAGGTGTTTATCTTCTGCCTCTTTCCCTCAAAAAAGTGAGAGAATTTGGGGGCGTGAAGGGGAGAGAAAGGTTCTTGGGGTTGCTTAGCTGGATTGGTTTCCAGTCTCTGGGCTTCGGCTTGTTCATGTACAAAATGAGGGGCTTCCTGCCTCAGGGTCTTTGCACATTCTCTTTCCTCTGCCTGGGACACCTTTCCCTAGCTCCCTCACACCCGTTCACCCCCTCCCTACATGTCCTTTAGGTCTCAGCTGCAAACGTACTTTCTAAGGGAAGAGTCTTATCCTCCATGTAGCTTCCTGTTTCTTTTTCTTGAGGGCAGTGACCCCTCTTTGGACACAAATGCATAATTATTGGATTAATATCTGCCTTCCCACCAGATGGAAAGTTCCTTGTTAATCAGCATCGGGTAAAAGGTGGCATTCAATGGTATTTGTTGTATGTTGATTCAAAAAATGACTTCTCCTCAGGGTTCTGCCAGGAGCCACTTCTATAATCTTAAGAAAGCACTCTAAAAAGAGTGGAGAAGAGTGGATATAGGGACCTCCCTGGTGGCCCAGTGGTTAAGATTCTGCCTTCCAATGCAAGGGATGCAGGTTTGCTCCCTGGTTAGGGAACTAAGATCCCACATGTTGTTTAGTCACTAAGTTGTGTCCAGTTCTTTGTAACCCCATGGCCTGTAGCCCACCAGGCTCCCCGTCCATGGAATTTTCCAGGCAAAAATACTAGAGCGGCTTCCTATTTGCTTCTCCAGGGGATCTTTCTGANTGCAAGGGATGCAGGTTTGCTCCCTGGTTAGGGAACTAAGATCCCACATGTTGTTTAGTCACTAAGTTGTGTCCAGTTCTTTGTAACCCCATGGCCTGTAGCCCACCAGGCTCCCCGTCCATGGAATTTTCCAGGCAAAAATACTAGAGCGGCTTCCTATTTGCTTCTCCAGGGGATCTTTCTGACCCAAAGATCAAACCTGTGTCTCCCGCGCTGGCAGGCATACACTTTATCACTGAGCCACCTGAGAAGCCCCCAAGATCTTACAGACCTTGGGGCAACTAAGCCCACGTGCTGCACACTACAGAGTCGATGGGCCCTGGAGCCTGTGCCCCGTAACTAGAGAGTTCAAACCAAGGCCTGACACAGCCATAAAAAAATTATTTTTTAAAAAGAGTGACTATATGTATAACTGATTCACTTTGCTATACAGCAGAAACTAACACAACACTGTAAACCAACTATAACCCAGTAAAAATTAATTTTAAAAAATATTTTAAGTGGCCCAAATTTTCAACAATAAAGTAATTGTTAAATATACTATGAAACATTTAGATCAAATTGCCAACATCCGTTGGATCCCAGAAAAACATCTACTTCTGCTCCACTGACTACGCTAATGCCTTCGACTGTGGATCACAACCAACTGGAAAATTCTTAAAGAGATGGGAATACCAGACCACCTTACCTGCCTCCTGAGAAACCTGTATGCAGGTCAAGAAGCAACAGTTAGAACCAGACATGGAACAACAGACTGGTTCAAAATTGGAAAAGGAAGTACAGCAAGACTGTCACCCTGCTTATTTAACTTCTATGCAGAGAACATCATGCCAAACGCCAGACTGGATGAATCACAAGCTGGAATCAAGATAGCTGGCTGAAATATCAACAACCTCAGATATGCAGATGATACCACCCTAATGGGAAAAAGCGAAGAGGAACTAGAGTCTCATGGTGAAGGTGAAAGAGGAGTGAGAAAGCTGGCTTAAAACTCAACATTCAAAAACCTAAGATCATGGCATCCGGTCTCATCACTTCATGGCAAATAGAAGGGGAAAAAATGAAACCAGAAGCAGATTTTATTTTCTTGGTCTCCAAAATCCCTTTGGACAGTAACTGCAGCCATAAAGTTGGTTGCTCCTTGGAAGGAAAGCTATGATCAACCTAGACAGCATATTAAAAAGCAGAGATGTCACTTTGCCGACAAAGGTCCATTTAGCCAAAGCTGTACTTCTAATAGTCCTGTATAGATGTGAGAGTTGGACCAGAAAGAAGGCTGAGTGCTCAAGAACTGATGCTTTTGAACTGTGGTGTTGGACAAGACTCTTGAGAGTCCCTTGGACTGCAAAGAGCTCAAACCACTCAATCCTAAAGGAAATCAACCCTGAATATTCGTTAGAAGGACTGATGCTGAAGCTCCAATACTTTGGCCACCTGATGCGAAGAGTTGACTCACTGGAAAAGACCCTGATGCTGAGAAAGACTGAGTAGAAGGGGGCGACTGAGGATGAGATGGCTGGATGGCATCACCGACTGAATGGAAATGAATTTGAGCAAACTCCGGGAGTTAGTGAAGGACAAGGAGGCCTGGTGTGCTGCAGTCCATGGGGTCTCAAACAGTCGGACACACTTATGGAGTGAACAACAACAAACACAGTAAAGCATTACACACTTAAAAAAAAAAAAAAAAAAAGAGTACTCTCCCATTCCTGCCCACATCCAGCCCAGCCTCAGCTTCTCAACTGAGCAACCGAGGGAGGTGAACCGAGGCACTGATTAGATCTCTGCCAGCTCACACATTCTATGATTGTATCATCTCAAAAAGAACAGAAAGGAAAAAAAAAAACCTAAACCAACCAAACCCTAAGACCAAAACCAAAACCTAGGGTGATCCCAGAGCCCTCTGTGACTTCCGCCAGGTTGTTCCATTTGGGGGGCCTTGGTGTCCCTGTCTACACGAATGAAACTTTTAGGCACAATGTTGCAGCAAGTCCCCCGGCCAACAATTCAAATTCCCAAAAGGAAGGCCCTGTCCTTCCCTTGCCCTTCCTCAGGGCTCTACCACAAACCAGGCTCACAAACAGGAAATGTGACATCCAGGCACCAGTGGGCCATTTGTTTCTCTACAGCCTGGAGGGGCTGGCAAGGGAGCCAAGAGTTTCTGAGCTTTTCCAGCTAAATCCTGGACTCTGTACCCAAGACCTCCCGCAAGCAGTGTAGCTGGGGGAGCTTATCTGGCTGGACCTTCCAGGCCCTGTGTGACCCTGGAGAAGCCTCCACCCCTCTCTGGGCCTAGGTCTCTCCACCTATTGAGCGAGAGGCCTGGACTGGGGGCTCTGTCCACTCCCGGCTCGCTCTGCGGTCTTCTTTCTGAAGACAGTGTGCAGCTTTGAGGAAGGGCGCCGTCATCTTGCCCGTATCTGAGTCTCAAATCTCTCCCTTACCATGTGGCCCTGGGAAATCGCTGAATCTCTCTGTGCTTCGTTTCCTCACTTATAAACCAGGTTTCTGGGTGATGAAAAGGCTCCTGTAAAGCTCCAAGACCAGCATCTGGAGTGAGTGAGTGTTCAGTAAACGTGAGCTGTTAACTGTTCGGTGATGTCTCTAGTTACTGAATTGCTCCTCCTTCTGGTCTGCCATCTGGAGAAGGAGCAAGCTGAGCCCTGAGAGCCCCACTGGCCCTGCAGTGCGTGCCCAAGTCCTGGCCCTCAGGAAAAGCAAGTCCGAATCTCGGTGTGAGTCAAGCGTGGTAGAAACACAGAACTATGCAAAACAACAGCAACAACAAAACGCTATGATGCTGCCCAAAGCAGATGGACCAGGAGATCAGCTGCTCCCTGGGGTTGCTGGCACCCAAGGAGGCTGCAGCCAGAGTCAGTAGTCGGGGGTGGGCCCATCCTCAGCTTGCCCTGGGGAATGGGGGACAACCTGTGGAAAGTGGGGGTTGGTGGTGAGATGCAGAAGATATGGCCTTGGTTTATCTCTGTTCCTACTTCTGCCCAGATCCTTCCAGGGAAGGGGAGGCTCGATTCAGTCAGATCAGCCTCCTGGGGTTGAAACAGACAACAGAGAAGAGACAGGCAGACTCCCTAGACAGCAATGGGTGGCCTCTTCCCTTGGGACAGGGAGGTGTGCTCCTCACAGGGAGAGTCCCAAACCCTGTCCAGCCTCACCTGCAAAAGGAAAAGTGAAGTGAAAGTCGCTCGGTTGTGTCCGACTCTGCAACCCATGGACTATACAGTCTGTGGAATTCTCTAGGCCAGAATACTGGAGTGGGTAGCCTTTCCCTTCTCCTGGGGATCTTCCCAACCCAGGGATTGAAGCCAGGTCTCCCGCACTGCAGGTGGATTCTTTACTCACTGAGCCACAAGAAAAGCCCAAGAATACTGGAGTGGGTAGCCTATCCCTTCTCCAGGGCATCTTCCCAACCCAGGAATTGAATCAGGGTCTCCTGCAGGCAAATTTTCCTGATAGCTCAGTTGGTAAAGAATCCACCTGCAAAAGGAGGCTCAAATACCTGTTTCCACCAGCCACTGAGAGTCTCAAAGTGTGGCTGCAGATGGATGCAACCGGCCTCAAACTCTCTGCTGCCCTTCAACTGGCAGGGCCTGGCTCGCGCTCTCTGCACAGCCCAGGAGGTTGGGCTGGAGCCAGTCATGGCTGCTCAAAAGAAGCCACGCTGCACTCAGTGTGAAAAGCTATCCTCAGAAGAAAAGAATAAAACCGACGGTCCTAAGAACCAGTGCACTGGCTTTCACCCTTGAGGATGCTCAGCTAAGAATCCATGTTGGGCTGCACTGTGGGTAAGGGATGCCTTTATCAGGTACAGACCTTTTAGAGCTGAAGGGAACCCTGGGGGTCTCTGCTCCAATTCTTTTCTTTTATAGATAAAGAGGCTCAAGGAAAGATGTACCCTTTGGGGATCAACATATACACACTACTATATATAAGATGGGCCTTCCCTGGTGGCTCAGATAGTGAAGAATCTGCCTGCAATGCAGGAGACCTGGATTCAATCCCTGGGTTGGGAAGACCCCCTGGAGAAGGGAATGGCAACCCACTACAGTATTCCTGCCAGGAGAACTTCATGGATAAGAGGAATCTGGTGGGCTACAGTCCACGGAGTTGCAAAGCGTCAAACACAACTGAGCAACTAACACACACACACATTTGAAATACCCAATAAGGACTGAATCTACTTGCTGTACAGCTGAAACTAACACAACACTGTACACTCCAGTTTTTTTAAAGATGCACTTTGTAGCAGAAGCAAGATTTGAACCCTTGAAGGCTTCTAACCCTGTCTCTGCTCGTGCATTCGAACCATGGCTATTGAGGGGCAGCTGCACGCATGCGGTGTTCTCAGCACTGGGGATTCAGAGATGAACCACCCAAGAAGGCCTTTGTTCTCACAGAGCTCACATTCTAGTTGGTAAACAAATAAACAAATCAATAATAATTAACAAGTCATTAAAGACCTAGTTTCAGGTGGGGACAAGGGTAATAAAGCAAATAGAAGGCTGGCAGGTTAGAGGCTGCCTCGGGGTAAGGGACACATGTTTGGGGGGACGATCTAGTTTCACTGGGTCCTCTAGGGTCCCCAAGGACCTGCCCAGCCAGCAGCACATTGGAGCTGGCTCGTGCAAGAGCCAGTTGTTAAATTTTCAAGCACTTGGCGAGCAAGTTGTTAAACACAGTCACTAGGAAAAATTAAATTCTATAAACTCAAGACTAAATGAAATGTAGTCAGATCAAAGGTAGTCAGCAAAACTCATCACTTCCTAATTGTTTTCCTACATGCTATACTCAAGGTGATTTACACCTATTGGTATCTAGATGTAGTGGAAAATGCGCTATAGCACCATGCTCCCCACTCATGGTGGAAATATTTCTACTATGGAAACTGGCAAACACGACCTATCAGGGTCTTTGTTGTTGCTGTTCTGGCCCGTCATATGGCTTGCAGGATCTTAGCTCCCCAACCAGGGATCAAACTGCCCCTACAGTGGAGTGCAGCGTCCTAAGCACTGGCCTGCCAGGGAAGTCCCTGAGCTTTCATTTTTCAGCGGGTCATGAAACATTTACGGGCACACCATGACCTCCAGCTCTAATCCAGGCCTTCCGTGTTTGTGGGAGTCCGTTTTTCCAGGGAGAGAGTGTGGCAGTGTAGTCCAATTCTCCTGGGGCTGTACGCGGGGGCGGTGCCTCCAGTCCTGAGGCAGTCAACCTTCCTCTTCCGTTTTTAAGGCTTCCACAGTGAGGAAGCTAGTCCAGGATCTTCAAACAGATCTGTCAGTCCCAGGAAAAAAATTGTTCTCTTCAACAGTAGTATTTAAGGAGGGCCCGTAGGATGGTGATTCACTCCTTCGTTTGTTTATTTATTTGACACATTAAATCTTATCGTAAGTCTATTGTGAAGGTAAAAATTTAAAGGAGTACCCTGCAGAGAACGTGTTTGCATAAATGTGTGTGGTCACTTCTTAATTCCTCTAGATTTTCATTTGTTGAGTTTCTTCCTTCGGGAATATAACTGCGCTGGTTAACAGCAGAATGAAGTTACTCTCACTTCTACTAATAATAATGGTAACCGTACTTGCCACTTACTAGCACCACGTCCAGAGAAGGCAATGGCACCCCACTCCAGTACTCTTGCCTGGAAAATCCTGGGGACGGAGGAGGCTGGTGGGCTGCCATCCATGGGGTCGCACAGAGTCGGACACGACTGAAGTGACTTAGCAGCAGCACCATGTCAGGCACTAGACACATAGATTATCTCTCAAATCCACATCGACCCATTTTACACCTGGGAACATTGAGGCTCAGGGGCTCCATAACTTGACCAACGCCAAGCTGCCCCTCTGAAAACTCCCCAGAACACTTTTCCCTCCGGTAGCTATGGCCCTGTGACTCTGCTTAGACATGTAGGATTCCATGGCACTACTGGACCCCCATCTCTGGCAGCTTGGGAGCATTTTGTGACTTCTCAGCTTATCAGCAGGACCCTTCTTACTCCACCAGAATGGAATGACCTAAACCCTCCCCTGGCCATTCATCTACACTTGGAATACAGGAGAGTGACCTCAGCACGGTCACTTAGTAGCTTTGTGTCCTAAAGAAGAAGCACCAAGGCTCAGATGCCACTGAAATGTCACAGCGGCTCCAGTGGCAGCAAAAACTACAATTAGCTCCTGTTGGGAGACCCTAAGTGTGCTGTCTGTTGCCCAACCTCTACTAGTTCTGGGCAGCTTGCTTTTCCAGCTTCCCCAGGGATACCATGAGCAAAAACTCCTTCCAGTGCACGCCTCCCCTGCCTCAGTGAGCTAGAAGCTTCATCCTTTGCTTGCAGCCACAGATTCTCCTGCGTTTCTCAATACATCAACCTCAAACATTCAGGGAGCTTTTTCATGCCAGGGAATGAATTCCTAACCACTCAATTAATTTGCACACACACCCCTCTGCACGGCTCTGGCTAACGTGTGAAAATAGTTTGCCGTACAAAACACCAACATACAGAAAAGCATAGATCAAACTAGAGCATCCAGACCCCATCCCTGCTCTCTGGGGGCCACGTTCCCCTTAAAGTAAACCTCACCATTGATTTTGTGAAGTGTTTTGTCTTTCCCTGCAAATGCCAGGCAAGTTCCTCTTGGGGACAGCTGGCTGGCCACTTGAGGACTCGTGGTTTCCCTGACAGAGGAGAAAGGACAGCTGCGCTTCTGTACATAGATGCTGCCAAATACAGCGTCACCCTGCTGGGCAGCTGACCCCCCTCGGTGCCCCTCCAGACACCAGGGCCATCTGGATTCAGAAACAGCCCTGGAGAAGATGAGGATGACTGTTTCTCAGGGCCTCCTACCTTTGCCCGAAACACTCTTCCCTCTTCAGCCTCCGAATCTTGCAGGCCACAGTTGGAAGGTCACGTCCTCCGGGAAGCCCTTCCTGATCACTTGCCCTGACAGGTACAGACCCCTGCCCCCTACCCACCCCCACCTTGCCTCCTGTGCTTCTACATCATGGCTCCCTCTGTGCAGCTGGCTATTTAATGACTGTCTCCCAAGCTGACTTCCATCTCTGCAGGGAAGCAGGGGAGGGACTGTACCTCTCTGTTTACTGTGAATCTCAGGTATACCTAGCAGAGATGCTGAGTACATTCTAGATGCTTTGACCAGGAGTAAATTAAGATCCGGCAGCCCGATGAATGTTGGATAAGATATGATTCAAAGCATGAATTTTGGCAAGAAGTGCATCTTTCAGAACCACAGTTCCTGGTACCCAAACTCACAGGTGGGAAGCTCAAAGCTGGGATCTCTGTAGACTTTAGCAGCTACTTCTCCCTGGCACATTTTTAGTTTGAATGTTCATTTCCTGTGGGTTTGGACTTGTCTGCCTTTTGTTTAACAGCAGATAGTGCTCAAAGAGAAGTTTCCTGGATCACAGCCTCAAATCCTTTTGTTAACAAGGAAACTGAGGCTCCGACAGTCTCCACGGCCTGTGGGGCAAGACCAGCTCACTTTCAGCCCAGAGCTCTTCTCAGTGACCCCACCCCCACCCACCTTGGCCACCCACCAGTTGGAAGGTCACTTCCTCCAGGAAGCCCTTCCTGATCACTTGCCCTAACAGGTACAAACCCCTGCCCCATGTGGCCAAGACCAGGGCATGTTAAAGTAAGGCTCTGAAAGATAAGACACCCAGACTGGGATGGAGTTGGACACTTTCTTTAAGAACTAATCACAAGACCTGGCCTCTCTCTCCACCCTCTTCCAGCAGCTACTTTGCACTCTGGCTAATTCCAGGCTGGGCAGTGCCAGGCAGGAGCCCTCTCTTGGGCTGGGCATGGACCTGCTCCCCAGCCTGCGCCCTCCCCTTCCTTTAGAATCACCTTCACTTCCCCTGCCCACAGCCCACCAGGATCTCCAAGTCAAACTACGTTTGGAGTGAGGACTGGGCTTTCATGCCTCAGTTCTTTCACTTCGTTCTTGAGAAACTTTGGCCAAAAGATCAAAACTCTAAGCCTCAGTTTCCCCACACATAAGATGGGGAGATGATTCCTGCTTTGCCAGCTTCACAGGGCTTTCGTGAGCCTCAAGCGAGGTGGATATACGACCTCACTTATCTACCTGGCCATTCGTGTAGAGAACTCCAGGAAGAACAGCGCTACAGTATTTTTCCATTCCCACTAGGGTCCTGCAGTCAACCCACAACCAGCTGACCCCTTCTAGGGCCCAATCCTCTACTCAGCCTCTCAGCCATGCAACCCTCTTGACCATATCCTTCTAGACATCCTCTCTCCCTCTGCCTTCCCACATGTGCCCCCTCAGTCTCAGATCACTCACTTTCCAGTTAGGACCCAGTCCAGGGAGCAACTCCATGCTTTTTCTGACATTCACATCTGCCCACCACACACGGCCTGAGACACACCCTGCAGGAAGCATATGCCCTTGCACCCAGATCCCTGGAGAACCCCTGCATGCAGTTTCCCCGCGGACACAAGATGTAAACAGGCAACCTCAGGTCCCCAACCCACTGTCCTCGTCACCACTCCTTTAGGAAACTCTATCTGGCAACAAAGTTGGAGCACAGTGCCAGCAAGAGCCGCAGCCAGCTCTGACCAGAGGTAGCCGAGGGTCTGGCGCCTCCACCCCCCCATTGCGACAAGCTGAGCAGACCAGCTCTTTGTCTGGAGATTTCTATGACATATTTTTACTTCCTTTTTTTAGAACTGCAAGGAATTTTATAAATAATTCTGGGTTCAGTACACTAAATGATGACCCCCTTGCCTTCAGTCCATGGTCCAAATCTGCATTACTCTTTGATTTCCCAGTCTGACCTACCTGGCCTCCCTCTTGCAGGAGCGAGCATGAAGCTTTTTATCAGCAGAGTTTTTCAGTCCAGGCTCAGAGGGGAGGTATTTTGTTCTAGGTCTGACAGGCAGTAGAGGTGCAAACTCAGTCAGTGGAGGCCACTCTCAGCCAGCAGGGTAAGCCAGGCAAAGAGCAGTGTGGTCACGCGCACAGTGAGTTCCAGCTGTTCATGGTCAAGGAGGGGAGAAATATGACCTGTGACCGTGTGTCAGGGTATGCACTGCAGGATGCCCAGAGATCCACGTGGGGAAGTGCCTAATTCATGGCGGGGGCAAGAGGCAGAATGAAGACGCTATAAACTGGGTCTTAAAGGATGAGTAGGAGTCTGTAAGTAGGTTTTTAGGGGAGGAGGGGATGGTGCTCTAAGCAGAGGAAGCAGCATGGGAAAAAGCCCAGGGGCACCAAACCAGGAATGGGTTTCAGGCATTACAGTAGTTCCCTGAGGCTGGAGCAGAAGTTCCAAGAGGTGGGGTGATGAGGATGATGAGAGCTTCGGAGAGCAGCTCCTGCAAGACCTCGCATATCACCTAGAGGAATATGAGCTGTATCCGGAGAGCAGAGGGGGAGCCTTGGGAGGATGGACAATGCCCATCATCTGGTGTCTAGAAAGAGGACGTGGGTTGCTGGGAGAGGGTACGAGGAGGGTGCCAGTTTAGAGCAGAGAACAGGGAGTGCCCGGCAGCAGGGCTCTCAGTTAAAGAGGGTTGCATGCCAACTCAGCAGGGGCAGTTGGGTTGGAAGTAAAGGGACTCTCTGCAGAACTGGTAAAGAGATGGGATTACCTGAACTATATTAGATTGTGGGGGCTATGAGAGAATGATGGTGTCCAGATAGTGGGATATAAAGACTTGAAAGGCCATCGCCACACTTGAGAAAAGGGGAACAATGGAGCCACAGAGCAGTGGTGCAATGAAGATTAGTTTGGAGAGTTAAAGACAGATGCAGATCTGTTTGAAGGGGTTTCTAATAAATATATGTAGTCAGGTGGATTGCTGGTCCCAAGCATCCATTCTGGACCAATAGGCAGAGCATATATCTCCATCCCATTGACTCTAGACTTGGTCACATGACTGTCTTTGACCAATGGAATATGGATAGAAGCGATCATATGCCAATGCAGCAACTTTAAGAAACATCACATCATCTCTTTCTTCCTCCAGCTCTCACCATAAAATAATACATGTCAGGCAGAAGCAGCAACTTCAGCCTGGGCTCTGAGAGGAGAGGATACACAGAGCAGACATTCTGCCTGGCTGGAACCCAGCGCAAAGCTACAAACCCATGTAGTCTTGACTGCCCTCCAGCTGACATATAGCATGAGTAATAAAGAAACCTTTGTGGTCATAAACTAAGAGTCAGTGATGGGGGGATGTTTGTTATGCAGCATTAACTGCAGCCAAAGCTGATATGTGCTATATACATGAGACGAGAAGGGAACAGACGGTGAAGAACCTCACATGTCATGATTAGGAGTTGTGCACATGGAGCGTCAACAGAATTTTGTAGTTGATGAAACTTCTCCATCTTTTTCAAAGCCAACCCTCCTCACTCCTTCCTACTCCTCCCAGTACCTCACTCTATCAGCCATACCTTCCCTCTCCTGGACTGAATCCTTCCCCTGAGCTTATATTTCACTTGTCTTTTCCATCTAAAATCCTTTTCTTCACCCTGTCTTCCTTCAACTATAGCTCAATTGCTCCCCTGACTTTCTCAAACAAACTTCCTCAGAGAGCTGACTCTACTCCACTCTCTCCACTTCTTTCTCTATCACCTACCAGCAATCTAGCTTACCTGCCCTCCACTCGACCAAAATTACTCACAGTATATTCCAGTAATCTCCTAATTGCTCATTGCCATCCAAAGATCAAATTGCCAACATCCGCTGGATCATCAAAAAAGCAAGAGAGTTCCAGAAAAGCATCTATTTCTGCTTTATTGACTATGCCAAACCCTTAGACTGTGTGGATCACAATAAACTGTGGAAAATTCTGAATGAGATGGGAATACCAAACCATCTGACCTGCCTCTTGNAAAAAAAAAAATCTATTTCAAAGTTTGTGCTTCTGAGGCCGGCGTGACTACATTTCACTTCTGGTGGGTTGATGTAGGCACATCCGGCTGACTTAGTTCTATGCCGATAGCCACAGCAATTATCTCACTTCTTGGGTTCCAGACCACGTATTTTGCTGCTGCAAAACTCAGAATTTTATTTGGCGGGGATCGTTTGCCTTTGAACTTCAACTTCAGGGGCTAAGAAATTAGCTTCTTAAATATTTTAACGAGTTGAAACTGTAATTTGACACCATGAAAATGGCACAGAGCCTGGGTATGATGTATCATTTTAATTGTTTCATGCTAATGAGAAAAGAACAGAGCCCTGATCAAATATTTGAAGGATATAAGAGGCTGCAGGAGGCCAAGTGACTTCTGGAAACTTGGGAGGATGGAGTTTCCTGATGATTCTGAAACCTTTTACCTCAGATTGGGACTCAAACCCAGCCAAAACCCTGCTTGGGACTTGAACTCACATGGCTGGGACTCAAACCCAGCCAAAACACCCAGTACCTGGTTTCAGGACCTAATGAAGCTCAGGTTCTTGATGTCTCATAGCAGAAAGAATTCAGTGAGAGACAAAGTCATAGGTAAGAAGTGGATTTATTCAGATATAGAAAGCAGCATACTCCAGACAGTGTGGGCCATTGCAGAGGGCAAACTGGGCCACGAAATTTGGTGTGGTTCGTTTTTATAGGCTGGGTAATTTCATATGCTAATAGGTGAGGGGATCATTCCAACTATTTTGCGGAAGGGGTGGAGATTTCCAGGATGTGGGCCATGGTGCCCACTCCTTGGTCTTTTAACAGTGCTTTGGAACTGTCATGGCACCTCTGGGTGTGTCATTTCACTTGCTGATTGAGGATTAAGGTCTCATCTTTGGTTTTGTTTGATTCTAATCGGTTTATGTTGTATCCTTGGGCTATGTCATCCTTTCAAAAGCTGTGCCCTGCCTCTTTCCCTCCTGTTATAGATCCAGCAGAGTAAAAGGGTGGGAGAATTGAGTCATCAACCCCACAGGGTCGCTCAGGAAGGAGGTGTTCCATGACAATCAGCACAATACCGCCTTTGCAAAAGCACAAACTGCTCCATTGTTATCTTGGGTGAACTCACTTGCAATAGTTCATTAGTGCTGAGTATCACAGTAAATATACGAATGTCATTATACTAAATGCATCATTCCCCGTGTTTTCATTATTGCATCTAAGGAGGCATTGTTTCAATTGTTCAGTCCATCAAACTGGACAATACATGAGTTTTTTTGTTTTTTTTTTTTAAGAAAACTATGACATAATTCAAGTGGCTCAAATGATAGCTCATGATCAAAATCAAAAGATAAGGACACAGGAAATAGAATATGTAAAAACATCACTCCACTATTAAACTTAATGCAAGAGGTTTGATTTCAGCAACACATCACCAGTCACATTAATTTAATGTTGTTATTGTGGATTTTATTGGTTTTGAGGTTACATTTGTTTCTACTTAGAAATTTTGTTTTGGTTTTACGGTTGGTTTATAGAGTGTGAGCATGACAGCTTCCTGGTTAATTTTAGGTTTATACCTATTTCAGTAACAATAAAATAAAAATAATTTAAGTCAATACTATGGATCTGGATTTGTTTGTTTGTTTGTTTTGGGAAGACCTATATAGTTTTCAGGGTTTCTTCCTTGGTGGCTCAGCAGTAGTCTGCCAGCAATCCTGGAGAGTCGGGTTTGATTCCAGGGTCAGGAAGATCCCTCGGAGGAGGGCATGGCAACTCACTCCAGTATTCTTGCCTGGAGAATCCCATGAACAGGGGCACCTGGTGGGCTATGGTCCATAGGGTCGCAAAGAGTCAGACATGACTAAAGCAACTGAGCATGTATGCACACACATATGGCTCTCAAAATCTAACTGGCAGTTCTACTGACTGAATGGCTGATCTGTAAAACACCTTCAAGACTACATACATTAGCTTTGGGTCAAGACTTCTAGGTTAAAGGTCTTAGATGAGTCATTCTTCCTGTCTGAGACTACTTTGTGTCATATGCTGAAAGGGAATAAGGTGACTAGTTCATGGGAGAGGCAAAATCAAAATGGGATGATGTTGGGGAAAGGGCTTTGGAATCACAGGAGTGTGAGGCTGAATATGGACAGGGGAAGGATGAGGCAGGTAAGCACAGGTAGCTCTGCTGACCTGCCAGGCATTGCTCCAGGTGCCTCTCACATACTTCAGCTCCTGTCATCCCTTGTGCGTGCTAATCACATCCCCTGACTTTCAGAAAAGAAAGCCGAGGCAGAGGCAAGTTAGGTAACTTTTGTTCCCCGTCTCTCTAGGTCTAACGAAAGCGCTCCGAATCCAGAAGGCCTTCCTCATTCTTTTAACAAATACTTACTGGGACCTCGGTATCTGTCAGCCCCTGATCTTCAAGCTGAGGATGTCAAGGTAAGCATGTAGCATCATAGCCCTGGGGGATGGCTGCAGCCCAGACATTAAACCAAGAAGACCCACCCAGTGAATGATTTGGGACCTTTGTGATCAGGGCTCTAAGGGATAACTACAGGTTGCAGGGGACCCTGAGACAGGAAGAAGGAGGAATTCACCGGGTGAAGACTTAGGAGAAAGCCAAATGTCTCTTTGACACAAGCAGAGCCAAAGTCTTTAGGGAGGAGGAGAAAGAGTCATGACTGTGCGCTGGAAAGCTTCAGCATCACAAAGATAGCCATTTTCTGCAAATCAACCTATACGATCAAAACAAAAATCCCAGCAGAGTTTTGTGGAATTTGACAAGCCGCTCTTAAAATCTGAATGGAAGAGCAAAGGGCCAGGTGTAACCAAGACAGTCTTGACTAAGCAGAGAGGTGAGACATGGGCTGTTGTTCAGCCAGATATCAAGACACACCATGAAACTCTAACAGCATAGGGTTGGTGCCAGGATGGATTATTGGACTAAGGGAATGAAATAAGGAGCCTAGAAAGAGACCCACAAGTATGTGGAAACTCAGTGTAGGCCAGAAATGGGGCTACAGATCAGCGGAGAAAGAATAGACTTCAGAGAGTATTGCTGAGCCCGAAAGAATTGAAAACAGGTGGGCAAACAAAAACTTGCGCAGGCATGCTCATAGCATTACTATTTATAACAGCAGAAAAGCGGAAACAATCCAAGTGTCCTTCAAGCAATGACTGGACAAAGAAAACATGGTACATCCATACAGTGGAATATTATTTGGCATAAAAAGGAATGAAATACCGATTCATGTTACCATGTGGATGAACCTTGAAAATATGCTAAGTGAAAGAAACCAGACACAAAAGATCATGTATTGTATGACTCAACTTTATGGAAATATCCAAAATAGGCAAATTCATAGAAACAGAAAGCAGATAAATGGTTACCAGGGGCTGGGGGAGGGAGCACGGGAGTGACTGCCAAGTGGGTACTTGGTTTCCTCTTGGGCTGATGAAGACACTATGGAAACACAGTGCCGAGGGTTCCACAGCACAGTGAATGCATTAAATGCCCTGAACTGTGCACTTAAACATGGCTTACCCATTTTGAATGTGAATTTTATGTTATGACCTTTATCACAATTTTAAAAACTGTTTCTGCGCAATCCATATGAAAAGTAAAATTAGATTCCTAACACACACACGCACACACCCACACACATGCCACAGATCACATGGGTAACGGACCTAAAGGAAAGAGAAACTAAAACCTTCAGAGGAAAATATCATTATTACTCCAGAATAAGTAAGTGTTTATTTAAACACACACACACAGAGCACTAACCTTAAAGAAAAATATAAATAAATTTGACTACATCAAAATACAAATTCAACACTGGAAATACAAATACAAATACTGGAAAGAGGCCACAGTGAATTAATGGGCAAACCAGAAACTGCAAGATGTTTGCAAGGTAGAAAACAAAAAAGGATTGGTATCTTGAGTCTGCAGGAACGCCTGCAAATAAACAGGAAAAAAACACATCTTCTTCTATTTTTACACCTGGCTAAGGGCCTAAGTGAAATGTCACTGGGTCAGAGTTCACAGGTGTCCCCTTCGTAGCACTTATCGTAACTGTAGGAACAAAACTTTCTGTGTAGCTACTAGCCCCATCAGTCCATTTCAGTGGATGGGAAATTGTCTGTTCTAGGCTTTTGTGGGGAAGAGCTTATCAGCAGGGGCATGCTGGGAGTGAGCAGGAGGGGGCAGGGGGAAGACCAGGGTCTGCAGAGTCTGATGAGCCAGACTCACAGAAATCCCAGCGCAAGGAAATGGGAAACTTCCCCAGAACCAGAGACACACAGGGCCCTGGAGCCCCAGGAGATGGCCAGCCGTGCCCTTCAATTTACAGATGAGGAAATGAGTTTCGGAGTATGGGGGAGTGACTTCCTCAAAATTACCTACTAGAACTTTTCAGAGCTGGGTTTCATTCCTTCTTCTCTCACGTGCTCCTCAGGCCCTAGAGAGGAGGGGAAACTCTCAGGGCCAGAAGGGGAAAGTGTTCTACAGCACCTTCCAGAAATAGTCAAGTTAGGAGAAGCAGGTGATGCTGAGTACTGAGTCCTGGAGGAAGCGGGGGTGCAGGAGGGCAGCTGGGAGGGCGAGAACAGGAAGGAGAGAAGTCAGGCAAAGGGCAGAGGACAGGACGGGTAAGGCCCTTCCCCGGAGCCACAGGGCCACCGGCCCGAGGCTAGGGGGCCATGGCGGAGAGGCTTGGACGGCCGAGACCAAGAATTTGCCTTTCATCCTGTCCACAGAAGGGAGCCTCTGGAGTGATCATCCCTGGGGACGGAGGAAGGCAGGACAGAGTTTGCCTTGGAGGGATTAGTCCCACCCCTGCAATCACTGTCGCAGAAAACTAAAGTCACAGGGAAAGGAAGGAGAGAGGAGACAGGAAGGAGGGAAGGAAAGAAAGAAGCAAGGGAGGGAGGAATTAAGGGAAGCAGAACTTGCCCCCCTGCCCCAGCCCCACTGCAGCCTCCCCACCCCCAGCCCCCAGTGGTTAAGTCTTTGTGCTCCCAGTGCCGGGGGCAGGAGTTTGATCCCTGGGTCGGAAAGCTAAGATCCCATATGCTGCGTGGCATGGCCAATAAAATAAAATAAAATGATGGAGCATTTATGTGAACAAAGTTCTCTTCTTATCAAACAAAACAATTAAAAAAAATACACCACCCCCAAAATACGTCACTTTTGGCATAAAGACTATTTGGAGCTGAAGGTAATTGGGAAGCAGCAGACACAGGAAAAACTCTGCTGCCACTTTCCCCCCTTACCTTTCTGCCTAAAAGCAGGGCATAAATTTCCCTTCATAATGGTGACATAAATTCTCCTTGTGAAGGTCCACCTCCCCCACCTCCAACCCCAACGCATACCAGGAGGAGGAGAGCAACCTTTATCACCAGCGATCAGGTGAGTCTGCACAAACAAAACAACCTGACTCAAATATCACTTATCTTCCCTTAGCTTCCTCCAGGTATATACCTTCCCACAATTTAGCACTCCTAGAAGCCCCAACTCCTTCACTTTTGTCCAGTCACTTCTCCACCATTTATTATCCTTTGTTAAAATGATGGATAAGACCTCGGGTCTAATCCCTTCTTTGGGTTTTCACTTTTATTTTTCCTGTGAAGCCCCCTCATATATAAAAATATTAGCATCAGTAAAAGGACATATGCCTTTTTCTCCAGTTAATCTGTCTTTGTCAGTTTAATTTGCAGGCTGCATTAACAGAACGGAAGAGGGTAAAGGAACAGTGCTTTCCTCCCCTGCTGAGGCAAGGAAGTGGGGAGAGGGAGGGAGAGAAGGAAGAAAAGGCTTTCTGACTTGAGACTGGCATCAGATAATTGCTTTCCTTCCAGTTGGACAATAAATAAGATGGGAGGAATTGACAAGCCCAGGAGACCAGAGGCTGACTTGGCTCCTTAAAGGCCTATCAGCTTCTCCATCATTTATTGAACCAGGGAAATGCTATTAAAATCATCATCTCCAGGCAAGGAAATATCCTTTTTACTTGGTTTGGTACTTGGAAGTCTTTTGTTTTCTAATGATGTTAAATTCCACCTCTGGCATTTACATATATCTAATTTCAAAAGGCAGAAACAGGGGGAAGGCCAAGTTTTTTAAGACTCTTGGGTTCATTTTGAAAACTGCCAGTGCTTCCAGGGCCAAAGAATTCTACCAGTTGAAATAAAATGTTATTTTCGCAACCAAAACTAATAAAGCTACATTCCACCGTGTTAAAAATGTGTTCCTCTCAACTTTCAAAAAAGCTCAAAGAAATAATCCACTTAGACACTTGTATATTTCAGGATTGTTATTCCCTGAGAATATCTTCTCTATTTTTCAAATTAAGCACATAAATAAAATAAAAATGCAACTTAAAAATNGGCATTTACATATATCTAATTTCAAAAGGCAGAAACAGGGGGAAGGCCAAGTTTTTTAAGACTCTTGGGTTCATTTTGAAAACTGCCAGTGCTTCCAGGGCCAAAGAATTCTACCAGTTGAAATAAAATGTTATTTTCGCAACCAAAACTAATAAAGCTACATTCCACCGTGTTAAAAATGTGTTCCTCTCAACTTTCAAAAAAGCTCAAAGAAATAATCCACTTAGACACTTGTATATTTCAGGATTGTTATTCCCTGAGAATATCTTCTCTATTTTTCAAATTAAGCACATAAATAAAATAAAAATGCAACTTAAAAATGCTAATGTCCTGGGTCTTCTCAAGAGTTTGAGTGAACGTTATGTTCTGGGCATTAGGAAAAAAAAAAAATGTGTAATAGAACTAGCCTGGAATCAGCTCTGGTTCAGTTTTTGTTCCAGAAATTCCACAAGCCAGGTGACCTTGAGGGGAAAAAGAATCACTTAAATTTTCTGTCCTATACGTCTCTACTCTTTTATAGATAGTTATCTATAAAATGGAGAAAATTATCTCTACCACCAAGGGTATGTTAGAATAAAAAATCACATAAGTTCATATAAAAGAGGCTCTAAATATAGTAAGGCACCGAATAAATGTGAGCTCCTATGGTCAATTATATAAAGTTATTCTTTGAATTTTTGAGTCACTAAACCCAGTGGGCATGAGCTCCCCCCAACCCCCACTAAGTCATGCTAATTCCCTCTGCTCCCCTCCTCACCCTGCAGATCTCAGCTCAGGCACAACCTGGCTGCCTGGTCCCTTACCACTCTTCCTGGGCCCCTTAAGGCTCCAACCACCGTCTCCTCTGTACTGTCCCTCAAACAGGTCGCATATAATCCATACCTGGGCATTTGTACCTGCTGTTTCCTCTGCCTCAGATGTTCCCTGACCCAGTGCTTATTGTAAGCACGCACTTCCTCACTCGCTCAGTTGTGTCTGACTCTTTGCGACCCCATGGACTACAGCATGCCACGCTTCCCTGTCCTTCACTATCTCCCAGAGTTTGGTCAAACTCTTGTCCATTGAGTCGGTGATGCCATCCAACCATCTCGTCCTCTGTCGTCCCCTTCTCCTCTCACCTTCAATCTTTCCCACCAATGAGTCAGTTCTTCGCATCAGATGGCCAAAGGACTGGAGCTTCTGCTTCAGCATCAGTCCTTCCAATGAATATTTAGGATTGACTTCCTTTAAGATGGACTGGTTGGATTTCCTTGCAGTCCAAGGGACTCTCAAGAGTCTTCTCCAACACCACTATTCAAAAGCATCAATGTAATTTTTAGATTTTTTTTTAATTAAAAACTAAGAAAGATAAAAGTTGATTCAGATCTGTCTCCATTGNTCCTTTAAGATGGACTGGTTGGATTTCCTTGCAGTCCAAGGGACTCTCAAGAGTCTTCTCCAACACCACTATTCAAAAGCATCAATGTAATTTTTAGATTTTTTTTTAATTAAAAACTAAGAAAGATAAAAGTTGATTCAGATCTGTCTCCATTGGTCCTGACTCTTGACCTGTGGGCTGTCAAACCAGGCGCTGGGAGCCTTGTCTGGTTTTCTGCTTTGCAGCGCTGTCAGGAGGCCCCTGCCCTGCTCCGTGCCCGGCTCTGACTGCCTCATCAGGCAGCTTCATAGTTCCTCCAGCGCTTCACCTTCACGCCCTAGGCTCACAGGCCTGGAGGCACCCCACATGAAAAGTCCGTTCCACTCTATTTTTAGAGGCAGAAGTCACAGCCAGGAGGACTCCAAGTTATGAGTGGCTGCCCCAGTAAAGAGAGAAGGTCCTGAATTCTAAAAAAACAACCTGGGTGGCCATCTTGGCTTGACCATTACTAGCTGGGATCTTTGATCAGGAGGCAGCCCTTCCCAGGATCAGTCTCCATATCTGGGTAAGGAGGAAGCCTCCTCCCAGGAGCCAATGAGATGAAATATGTGAGGCACCTGTCCCTGTATGACAGTTGCGATGGTTATCAGGACACAGGAATGAACTTCAGATGGTGGAATGTCAGAAACTGGAAGCAATTGGGAGGAAACGGGCAGGGGGATGGGCATCTTGGGTCATCTCAAATCATTGCCATAGGCAAAACCACGCTACCCAAGTGTCCAGTCCTGTGTCTCTTTTTGTACAGAAAGCAGAAGGTGGGGTGAGGAGGAGACGACCTCCATTTTCTTTTTTTTTTGGCCATGCCACATGGCATGTGGGATCCTAGTTCCCCAACCGGAAATCGAACCCGTGCCCCTGCAGTGGAAGCATGGAGTCTTAACCCTGGGCTCCCTGGGAAGCTCCTCATTTTTAATACTTACTATGGCAGCGGGTCTCTCCCCACACTGTACACAGCACACGCTAGGGTCCTGAACAAAACTGACCACGGATCATTTCTAGAGGCCGTCAATACTCAAAGACAGCCTGCCGTTGACTGTAACTATGACTTTTTCTCTCTGTAATGAGACTCTCCATTTCAGAGAGTCCTGGCTTGGAGGAGCATCAGCATTGGAACTCTCCCTGAAGGAGACTCTTGCTGTGTGACCTGGGGAGGGCCCCTCCCCTGGGCTCCAGATGCCCCATCTATACAGTGACCCCAGAGAGTGGATGGGTCTCCCCAGGCTCTCTGTGCTCTGGTGTCCTGCCTGTGCGGCATTTGAGTCAAGGCACTGTCTTCTCTGAGCTTGCCAGGCATCATTACTGTGTGACCTTGAGCAAGTGATGTCACCTTTCTGTGCCTTAGCTGCCTCATGGACAAACTGAAAGTAATAATTTACTTAAGAGTGTAGAACAGAGCCTGGCATGAGTAGGTACTGTGAGTGAGTCGATACCCTCATCACTACCAGTAATTCCATCATAATCATCACCCATCACCGTCATCACCATCACCATCGTTATCAACACCATCATTATCACAACCATCATCGTCATTGCCACCACCACCATCGTCTTTATCATCCAGCCATTAGACTGTGAGTTGCTGTGGCTGGTGTGAGGGAAATTGCTCAGAACAGGATACAGAGACCTGGGTACAAGTCCGTGCTTAAGCAAGTTTCTGTCTCTTCCCTAGCCTCAAGACTTTCTTCCTAAGGAGAGGGGATTGGGTCTGATAGTTGGGGTAAAGGGTGCAGGCTGTGGCCAAAGACTAGACCCTTTCCTTGTCCCTCTAGCTTTCCAACCAAATTCTTCAAGTTCTGGGTTCCAGGACAGATTTTACTCTTCCTTCCCATTCAGTGCCCACCTCCTCCGAGATCATCAGCACCTGGCCCTACCCTCAGCTAAAAGCAGTCAGATTGATCTGAGCAAAAGAAAAAGGGTGGTGAAGTGTCCATAAACAGAGGGATGGATAAAGAAGATGTAAATAGATAAAGTGGAACATTGTGTAGCCATAAAAGAGAATGAAATAATTCTGTTTGCAGTAACGTGGATAGACCTAGAGATGGTCAAGGCTTTCCTGGTGGCTCAGATGGTAACGAGTCTGCCCGCAATGTGGGAGACCTGGGTTCAATCCCTGAGTCGGGAAGATCCCCTGGAGAAGGAAATGACAATCCACTCCAGTGTTCTTGCCTGGAAAATGCCACAGATGGAGGAGTCTGGCAGGCTACAGTCCATGGGGTTGCAAAGAGTCAGACACGACTGAGTGACTAACAGTTTCTTTCAGAGATGATCAAACTAAGTGAAGTAAATCAGACACAGAAAGACAAATATTATATCATATTACTTAGATGTGGGATCTAAAAAACTACACTAAAGGATTCATTTACAAAACAGAAACAGACTTACAGACATAGAAAACAAACTTTTGGTTGCCAAAGAGGAAANCTAACAGTTTCTTTCAGAGATGATCAAACTAAGTGAAGTAAATCAGACACAGAAAGACAAATATTATATCATATTACTTAGATGTGGGATCTAAAAAACTACACTAAAGGATTCATTTACAAAACAGAAACAGACTTACAGACATAGAAAACAAACTTTTGGTTGCCAAAGAGGAAAGAGGGTGGGAAGGGAAAAACTAGCAGTACAGGGTTAACAGATACATACTGCTATATATAGAATAGATAAGCCATAAGGATTTACTGTATAGCACAGGGAACTATACTATTCATTATCTTGCAATAACCGTTGTATAATGGAAAGGAATCTGAAAAAATATATATATAACTGAGTCACATTGCTGTACACATGAAACTAGCAGAATATTGTAAATTAACTGTACTTCAATTTAAAAAAGAGAGAAAGACAGAAAAAGCATTGGAGCAACACAAGGGAAGAAAGAAATCCAGGCCCACAGGATTTTCACGTTGAATTTCTTACAACTGTAACAGGGTTGTAGCCACCCGTCTCCTGAGAAAAATAAGAGATAGACTTTGGGAAGGGGACTTCCTAGGTGGTGTTAGTGGTAAAGAATCTACCTGCCAAGGCAGGAGACTCAGGTTCGATCCTTGGGCAGGGAAGAGCCCTTGGAGGAGGAAATGGCGCCCACTCCAGTATTCTTGCCTAGGGAATCCCTTGGACACAGGAGACTGGTGGGCTCCAGTCCATGAGGTCACAGAGAGTTGGATGCGTCTGAGCGTCTGAGCTTACGCACAGACTTTGGGAGAAGAGAGAAGGAGGGGAGAGATGAAGGGGGAGGAGAGGAGGAGTGGGAGAAAGGATGGGGGAGGGCGAGGCGGGGAGCATACACTGGGGCAAGATGTTTCAAGAAACTACACCGCCCGGCATTTTCGCTCTCTGAGAGATCAGACTGTGTGTGGTCAATTATATCTCAGTAAAGCTGGGGGGAGGGAAACGGTTGTGTGTATTTGTTATCTATGGCGTGTACATGTGTCTGTCTGTCTTTGTGTGTGTGTGTGCTTGAGCATGTGTGTGTGTATGTAGAGATACTTGAATGTGTATCCATGTGTCCATATACCTGCATGTCTAGACAAATTGGTGTGTGTGTGTGTATGTGTGTGCGCGTGCGTGTGTGCTCAGTAGTTTAGCCGTGTGGGTGGGTGCTCAGTTGTTTAGCCATGTCCGACTCTTTGCTACTCCGTCACTATAGTCTGCGGGGCTCCTCTGTTCATGGGATTTCCCAGGCAAGAATACTGGAGTGGGAAATACTGAAGATCCAAGGGATCTTCCCTGCCCAGGGATCAAACCCGCATCTCTAGCATCTCACATACTGGCAGCTGGATTACTTACCACTGATAGGCCCTGCACGCTGGATACCTGGTCACTGAAAGAATAAGTTCTAGAGTATGTGTGACTCCTTGGGTGACCCTGAGAGTCACATGCGTGTGTGGCTGTGTGTGCATTCCTATGTTCTTCTGAATGTGCACCTGTGATGGGGGTGAGGTGGGGAGGCATATTGGTATCTGGAGGTGTGTTGTAACTGTGTCTGCACGTGTAAGTGTGTGAGTGTGTGTTTCAGTGCGTGCGGCTGCAGGGCTGAGCGTGAGGAAGTGGGTGCTTGTGGGTGGCCATGAGCCTGCCTACAAGCGAGGTGCCTGAAAAGGCATCTTGGTGTCCAGCTGTGTGTGATGTGTGCATGCTGGTGTGCTGTGGGTGGGTGTGCACCTAGGTGTCCGTGTGTGCAGGAAGCCTGGTAGCCCTGGGCTTGATTTCTCTGCCTGCAGTCAGGGAATGCCTGTGGTTCACAGTCCGTCAGTCCCCTTGCACTTCAGTGGGGGCTCAGGTTCACAGTCAATCAGTCCCCTTGCACTTCAGTGGGGGCTCAGGCAGGCTTTTACTAGCAGCTTCCACTCACCAGCCCATGTTGACTTCCTTTGTGGGAACCAGAAGGAGGGAGTTTGCAAGAGCCCTACTGAGACTAGTTGACACCCTGGTGCTGAGTATTTGGGGTGGGAGCTCCTTTCCTTCCAGGTTCTAGGGTCTCCCAGATCCCCCACTGGCCAGACCTCCCACCACCCAGGGGAGCCTTGGCCTTGGGAGCAGTACTGTTTAAAGGACAAGAGATTTGGGGGCAGACACCCTAGGTTCAAGGTCTACTCCCACTCTTGGGTGAACTAGGCTTTGGACAAGTTGCTGAAACTTTGGAAGGTTCTACTTCCTTGACAACACGATAGGATACCAAGGTCAAGCCCTTCCCATTCCAGTGACCATGAACATGTACAGTGGAGGTTTCTGGGGTCAACCCAGGTCTCCTTCACACCCACTGGTGCCCTTGGCTTTTTAAAAAATTTATTTTTAAAATCATATTTAAGTGTATGTCATCCATTATTCTTTTCCCTTTTGTTTAAAATATTGTGTATTTTGGCCACACCAAACGGCAAGTGGGATCTTATTTCCCTAACCGGAGATCCAACCCAGACCCCCTACTTTAACAACACAGAGTCTTAACTACTGCCCACCGGGAAAATCCCAGGATTGGCTTCTAAAGTCTAGCTGCCCTCTTCCTATCCTCGGCCAAATGGAAGTTGTTTGCTTGGAAGGTCAGGTCCCTCTCAGAGCACCCAGCAACCAATGACTCCTGACTGGTCTGGGTTACAGAAAGTCACCCTATTGTTGGAAGATGATACAGTTCATGCTTCAGAGATCCCCAAGTTCAGTTCACTCACTCAGTCATGTCCAACTCTTTGCGACCTCATGAATCGCAGCATGCCAGGCCTCCCTGTCCATCACCAACTCCTGGAATTCACTCAGACTCTCATCCTTCGAGTCAGTGATGCCATCCAGCAATCTCATCCTCTGTCGTCCCCTTCTCCTCCTGCCCCCAATCCCTCCCAGCATCAAAGTCTTTTCCAATAAGTCAACTCTTCCCATGAGGTGACCAAAGCATTGTAGTTTCAGCTTTAGCATCATTCCTTCCAAAGAAATCCCAAGGCTAATCTTCAGAATGGACTGGTTGGATCTCTTTGCAGTCCAAGGGATTCTCAAGAGTCTTCTCCAACAGCCTTCTTCACAGTTCAACTCTCACATCCATACATGACCACTGGAAAAACCATAGCCTTGACCAGACAGACCTTAGTCAGCAAAGTAATATCTCTGCTTTTGAATATACTANTTTGAATATGCTATCTAGGTTGGTCATAACTTTTCTTCCAAGGAGTAAGCGTCTTTTGATTTCATGACTACAGTCACCATCTGCAGTGATTCTGCAGTCCAAAAAAATAAAGTCTGACCCTGTTTCCACTATTTCCCCCTCTATTTCCCATGAAGTGATGGGACTTAATGCCATGATCTTTTTCTGAATGTTGAGTTTTAAGCCAACATTTTTGCTCTCCTCTTTCCCTTTCATCAAGAGGCTTTTTAGCTCCTCTTCACTTTCTGCCATAAGGGTGGTGTCATCTGCATATCTGAGGTTATTGATATTTCTCCCNGTGATGGGACTTAATGCCATGATCTTTTTCTGAATGTTGAGTTTTAAGCCAACATTTTTGCTCTCCTCTTTCCCTTTCATCAAGAGGCTTTTTAGCTCCTCTTCACTTTCTGCCATAAGGGTGGTGTCATCTGCATATCTGAGGTTATTGATATTTCTCCCAGCAATCTTGATTCCAGCTTGTGTTTCTTCTAGTCCAGCATTTCTCATGATGTACTCTGAATATAAGTTAAATAAGAAAGAACCAATTACCTCAAAGGACTGATATGGTTAATTTCAAAGCTACACTTGTTTTCCTTACTTTTCAACTATGGTAACTAATGCACTCCCAGGTGCACAGTAGATAAGAGATATGGGAACGTAGCAGCAAACATTGTCTCAATAGTGAAATCCTACACCAGCACTACTGTAATAGTTTTTAACTCTTTGAAAGGCTCTATATTTTTAGGCTTCCCGTGCCTCTCACAGTTGTAAGGCTGTGAATAATCATATGCATAGCTGCAAGAGTCTGGATAAACCTGCCAAGCAAGCTAGAATGCTAACAGGGGGGTTTAATTTAAAATATTCCTTTCATGTCCAGGACACTTAGTAGATAGAGCCCTAAGTTGATTTTCTCCAGAGAAAGGTGGTCGAGGTAGGCCCCTGTTAATGTCAGAAGAATTGGTGAAAGGCACAAAATAGTAAGACAGACGGATTCTGTTTTTGGGGTAGATGCTCAGGCAGGTCCAGGTGGCCTCTCGAGTCCTGAAGCCTTGCTTATCAGGTCTCTTCCACATGACCGTGTCATGGATGAGATCTCTGGTGCTGGCTCCTGGCATCTCCCCCTTTTTTTATTTTTTAAGACAGCCAGATGTAATTCAGTCACGAGCTCTTGAGTGCTCTGTCAAAGAGTTCTGACAAAACAAGGGAGAATAATTATGAGAAGCAGAATTACAGTGGCCACAGCAGCATAGCTAAGAATAGTAAACAGAAGGTATTTCCCTGAAATAAAGTTAGAGTGTATGGAAAATGCTATTTGCTGTTCCTGCAGCAGTAAAATCTAATCGAGAGTCTTCTATGATCTTTATTTGATTGTGAAGTCTTCCTAAATCTAAAACAAATGTTGGAACCATTTCAATTCAGGTCATTCACTCAGTTGTGTCCTACTCTTTGCGACCCCATGAATTGCAGCACATCAGGCCTCCCTGTCCATCACAACTTCCCGAGTTCACTCAGACTCACGACAACCGAGTCAGTGATGCCATCCAGCCATCTCATCCTTGGTTGTCCCCTTCTCCTCCTGCCCCCCTCCCAGCATCACAGTCTTTTCCAATGAGTCAACTCTTCGCATGAAGTAGCCAAAGTACTGGAGCTTCAGCTTCAGCATCATTCCTTCCAAAGGAATCCCAGGGCCAATTTCCTTCAGAATGGACTGGTTGGATCTCTTTGCAGTTCAAGGGACTCTCATGAGTCTTCTCCAACATCACAGTTCAAAAGCATTGATTATTTGGCTCTCAGCTTTCTTCACAGTCCAACTCTCGCATCCATACATGACTACAGGAAAAACCATAGCCTTGACTAGACGGACCTTAGTCGGCAAAGTAATATTTCTGCTTTTGAATATGCTGTCTAGGCTGGTCATAACTTTTCTTCCAAGGAGTAAGTGTCTTTTGATTTCATGGATGCAATCACCATCTGCAGTGATTTTGGAGCCCCCCAAAATAAAGTCTGACACTGTTTCTACTGTTTTCCCATTATTTCCCATGAAGTGATGGGCCCAGATGCCATGATCTTTGTTTTCTGAATGTTGAGCTTTAAGCCAACTTTTTCATTCTCCACTTTCACTTTCATCAAGAGGCTCTTTAGTTCCTCTTCACTTTCTGCCAGAAGGGTGGTATCATCTGCATATTTGAGGTTATTGATATTTTTCCCAGCAATCTTGATTCCAGCTTGTGTTTCTTCTAGTCCAGCATTTCTCATGATGTACTCTGAATATAAGTTAAATAAGAAAGAACCAATTACCTCAAAGGACTGATATGGTTAATTTCAAAGCTACACTTGTTTTCCTTACTTTTCAACTATGGTAACTAATGCACTCCCAGGTGCACAGTAGATAAGAGATATGGGAACGTAGCAGCAAACATTGTCTCAATAGTGAAATCCTACACCAGCACTACTGTAATAGTTTTTAACTCTTTGAAAGGCTCTATATTTTTAGGCTTCCCGTGCCTCTCACAGTTGTAAGGCTGTGAATAATCATATGCATAGCTGCAAGAGTCTGGATAAACCTGCCAAGCAAGCTAGAATGCTAACAGGGGGGTTTAATTTAAAATATTCCTTTCATGTCCAGGACACTTAGTAGATAGAGCCCTAAGTTGATTTTCTCCAGAGAAAGGTGGTCGAGGTAGGCCCCTGTTAATGTCAGAAGAATTGGTGAAAGGCACAAAATAGTAAGACAGACGGATTCTGTTTTTGGGGTAGATGCTCAGGCAGGTCCAGGTGGCCTCTCGAGTCCTGAAGCCTTGCTTATCAGGTCTCTTCCACATGACCGTGTCATGGATGAGATCTCTGGTGCTGGCTCCTGGCATCTCCCCCTTTTTTTATTTTTTAAGACAGCCAGATGTAATTCAGTCACGAGCTCTTGAGTGCTCTGTCAAAGAGTTCTGACAAAACAAGGGAGAATAATTATGAGAAGCAGAATTACAGTGGCCACAGCAGCATAGCTAAGAATAGTAAACAGAAGGTATTTCCCTGAAATAAAGTTAGAGTGTATGGAAAATGCTATTTGCTGTTCCTGCAGCAGTAAAATCTAATCGAGAGTCTTCTATGATCTTTATTTGATTGTGAAGTCTTCCTAAATCTAAAACAAATGTTGGAACCATTTCAATTCAGGTCATTCACTCAGTTGTGTCCTACTCTTTGCGACCCCATGAATTGCAGCACATCAGGCCTCCCTGTCCATCACAACTTCCCGAGTTCACTCAGACTCACGACAACCGAGTCAGTGATGCCATCCAGCCATCTCATCCTTGGTTGTCCCCTTCTCCTCCTGCCCCCCTCCCAGCATCACAGTCTTTTCCAATGAGTCAACTCTTCGCATGAAGTAGCCAAAGTACTGGAGCTTCAGCTTCAGCATCATTCCTTCCAAAGGAATCCCAGGGCCAATTTCCTTCAGAATGGACTGGTTGGATCTCTTTGCAGTTCAAGGGACTCTCATGAGTCTTCTCCAACATCACAGTTCAAAAGCATTGATTATTTGGCTCTCAGCTTTCTTCACAGTCCAACTCTCGCATCCATACATGACTACAGGAAAAACCATAGCCTTGACTAGACGGACCTTAGTCGGCAAAGTAATATTTCTGCTTTTGAATATGCTGTCTAGGCTGGTCATAACTTTTCTTCCAAGGAGTAAGTGTCTTTTGATTTCATGGATGCAATCACCATCTGCAGTGATTTTGGAGCCCCCCAAAATAAAGTCTGACACTGTTTCTACTGTTTTCCCATTATTTCCCATGAAGTGATGGGCCCAGATGCCATGATCTTTGTTTTCTGAATGTTGAGCTTTAAGCCAACTTTTTCATTCTCCACTTTCACTTTCATCAAGAGGCTCTTTAGTTCCTCTTCACTTTCTGCCAGAAGGGTGGTATCATCTGCATATTTGAGGTTATTGATATTTTTCCNTGCACTCAATATGCCAGCAAACTTGGAAAACTCAGCAGTGGCCACAGGACTAGAAAAGGTCAGTTTTCACTCCAGTTCCAAAGAAAGGCAATGCAAAAGAATGTTCAAACTACCGCACAACTGGAGGTGAAAGGAACCAGGAAACCAGCCCCCTCCTCATCAGCCCCACCTGCTCTGCTTTCCCCCAGCCCCAACCTCCTGCCTTCTCACTGCCCCAGGATAAAACGCAGACTCCAGAGCCTCTGACTCCACCCCTGTCTGCTGCAGGAGCCCTGGAATCTGCAGTACAACAAGATGTGGAAGCAGGATACTGGCCTCCTTGGGACCTCTCTGGTGGGCCCAGTGGTTAAGAATCCACCTTGCACTGCAGGGGACGTGGGTTCGATCCCTGGTCTGGGAACAAACGCCCCACATGCCTCAGAGCAGCTAAGCTTGTGCACTGAAACACAAGGTCCTGCATGCCATAACGAAGATCCTGTGTGCCACAGCTAAGACTCAATACAGCCTAATTAATTAATTACTCAGAATAAGTGAAGTCCCTCAGTCGTGTCCGACTCTTTGTGACCCCATGGACAGTAGCCCACTAGGCTCCTCCATCCATGGGATTCTTCAGGCAAGAATCCTGGAGTGGGTTGCCATTCCCTTCTCCAGGGAATCTTCCCAACCCAGGGATCGAACCCAGTCTCCTGCATTGCAGGCCTTAACCTGTGAGCCACCAGGGAAGCCCAATTACTAAGAATAGAAAGCAGTAATACCAGCGCCTGAGAACATCCAGGTAGGAATCCCAGAAACTGTGAGTATGTTACATTATGTGGCAAAGAGAGTGGAGGCAGTGGATGGAATTAAAGTTGCTAATCAACTGATCTTAAAAATCAGATGTAAAAATTCTAGATTATCTGCGTGAGTCCAAGACAATAATATATAAAAGTGGGAGATGGAGGCAGAAGAGGTCTAGGAAAGAAGGAGAGGTTGAGGTGATGCGATGCAAGGATTCAAACCCTCGTCTCTGTTTTGAGGGTAGAAGAAGCCATAAGTCGAGGGACGCTGACAGCCTCTGGAGCTGGAAAGCCAAGGAGACAGATTGTCCCCAAGAGTTTCAGGAAAGCCGTATAGCCTTGCTGATGCCATGAACTTAATCCAGTGAGACCCATGTCAGACTGCGGACATCAGAACCATAGGATAATAGATCTGTCTGTGTTTGAAGTCAGTATGTGTTTGGTGATTGTAACAAACAAGCCTCCAGGGGTTTCCCTGGAGGTCTAGCAGTTAACCTTCCAATTACAGGGAGTGTGGGTTCAACTCCTGGTCAGGGAGCTAAGACCCCACATGCCTTGTGGCCAAAAAACCAAAACATAAAACAGGAGCAAATTTGTATCAGATTCAATAAAGAAGCTACAAAGAGCTTCTGAGATTTACATAGTAGACTAACATCTCATTATTCTGATACAAGTTTATTCTGACTAGTTGATGATTCAAAGTAACTGCTAGTTCCCTCAAGTGCCTTGTAATTCTTTAAGCAAAATAGTTAAACCTTAAAAAAAATTCAATTGAGTTTAGAAAATGATCCATATCAAAAAAAATCTCAAAAAAAAAAAAAAAGAAAGAAAGAAAGAAAGAAAAAAGAACCCACGAGGGTCCTGGTAAGCTTGTGCAGTGTCCAGCCCAGCTAGGCGATGGCAATCTATGTCTCCAGCCCAGGCATGGGCAGGACTGGGGAAAGAGGCCTCTGGTTTTGAAGAGACACTGCTCCAGGATCCCTGAATGGACATATATCCGTCCCAGGAGTACTTGCATCCTATAAGGGCCGTGTCCCCACCGGTTCAGTTCAGTCGCTCAGTCCTGTCCGACTCTTTGTGACCCCATGAACTGCAGCACGCCAGGCTTCCCTGTCCATCACCAACTCCCGGAGCTTACACAAACTCATGTCCATGGAGTTGGTGATGCCATCCAACCATCTCTTCCTCTGTCGTCCTCTTCTCCTCCTGCCTTCCATCTTTCCCAGCATCAGAGTCTTTTCCAATGAGTCTCAGTTCTATGCATTAGGTGGCCAAAGTATTGTAGCTTTAGCTTCAGCATCAGTCCTTCCAATGAATATTCAGGACTGACTTCCTTTAGGATGGACTGGTTGGATCTCCTTGCAGTCCAAGGGACTCTCAAGAGTCTTCTCCAACACCACAGTTCAAAAGCATCAATTCTTTGGCATGCAGCTTTCTTTATAGTCCAACTCTCCCATCCATACATGACTACTGGAAAAGCCATAGCTTTGACTAGATGAAACTTTGTTGGCAAAGTAACGTCTCTGCTTTTTAATATGCTGTCTAGGTTGGTCATAGCTTTTCTTCCAGGAGCAAACATCTTTTAATTTCATGGCTGCAGTCATCATTTGCAGTGATTTTGGAGCCTTGAAACATAACGTCTGTCACTGTTTCCATTGTTTCCCCATCTATTTGCCATGCAGTGATGGGACCAGATGCCATGATCTTAGTTTTCTGAATGCTGAGTTTTAAGACAACTTTTTCACTCTTCTCTTTCACCTTCATCAAGAGGCTCTTTAGTTCCTTTTCACTTTCTGCCATAAGGGTGGTATCATCTGCCTGTCATCTCCCAGAAATCTTGATTCCAGCTTGTGCTTCGTCCATCCTGGGATTTCACAAGATGTACCCTGAATATAAGTTAAATAAGCAGAGTGACAATATATAGCCTTGATGTACTCCTTTCCCTGTTTGAACCAGTCTACTGTTCCATGTTCGTTCTAACTGTTGCTTCTTGACCTGCATGCAGATTTCTTAGGAGGCAGGTCAGGTGGTCCGGTATTCCCATCTCTTAAAGAATTTTCCATAGTTTGTTGTGATCCACACAAAGGCTTTGACATAGTCAATAAAGCAGAAATAGGTGTTTTTCTGGAACTCTCTTGTTTTTTTGATGATCCATTGGATGTTGGCAATATGATCTCTGATTCCTCTGCCTTTTCTAAACCTAGTTTGAACATCTGGAAGTTCACAGTTCACATATTGCTGAAGCCTGGCTTGGAGAATTTTGAGCATTACTTTGCTAGCATGTGAAAGGAGTGAAATTGTGTGATAATTTGAGCATTCTTTGGCATTGCCTTTCCCTGGGATTGAAATAAAAACTGACCTTTTTCAGTCCTGTGACCACTGCTGAGTGTTCCAAATTTGCTGGCATATTGAACGCAGCACTTTAACAGCATCATCTTTTAGGATTTGAAATAGCTCAACTGGAATTCCATCTCCTCCTCTAGCTTTGTTCGTAGTGATGCCTTCTAAGGCCCACTTGACTTTGCATTCCAGGATGTCTGGCTCTAGGTGAGTGATCACACCATCGTGGTTATTTGGGTCATGAACATCTTTTTTGTACAGTTCTTCTGTGTATTCTTGCCACTTATTCTTAATATCTTCTGCTTCTGTTAAGTCCACACCATTTCTGTCCTTTATTGTGCCCATCTTTGCATGAAATGTTCCCTTGGTATCTCTAATTTTCTTGAAAAGATCTCTAGTCTTTCCAATTCTGTTGTTTCCCTCTGTTTCTTTGCAATGATAGCTGAGGAAGGCTTTCTTATCTCTCCTTGCTATTCTTTGGGACTTTGCATTCAAATGGGTACATCTTTCCTTTTCTCCTTTGCCTTTCACTTCTCTTCTTTTCTCAGCTATTTGTAAGGCCTACTCAAACAACCATTTCTCCCTTTTGCATTTCTTTTTCTTGGGGATGGTATTGATCACCACCTCCTGTACAATGTCACAAACCTCCATCCTTAGTTCTTCAGGCACTCTATCAGATCTAATCCCTTGAATTTATTTCTCACTTCCATTGTATAATTGTAAGGGATTTGATTTAGGTCATACCTCAATGGTCTGGTGGTTTTCCCTACTTTCTTCAATTTAAGTCTGAATTTAACAATAAGGTGTTCATCATCTGAGCCACAGTCAGCTCCCAGTCTTGTTTTTGCTGACTCTGAGCTTCTCCATCTTTGGCTGCAAAGAATATAATCAATCTGATTTTGGTGTTAACCATCTGGTGATGTCCATGTGTAGAGTCTTCTGTTGTGTTGTTGGAAGAGGGTGTTTGCTATGACTAGTATGTTCTCTCAGCAAAACTCTGTTAGCCTTTGACCTGCTTTGTTTTGTACTCCAGGGCCAAATTTGCCTGTTACTCCAGGTATCTCTTGACTTACTTTTGCATCCCATTCCCCTATAATGAAAAGGACATCTTTTTTGGGTGTTAGTTCTAGAAGGTCTTGTAGGTGTTCATAGAATCGTTCAACTTCAGCTTCTTTAGCATTGCTGGTTGTTAATGCTGGTAGATGCTGATCACGGTATTGCCCTGAATTTTCAGAGGTGCAGTGGTGAAGAAGCAACAGCCCCATTTTTGCAGAGATTCTAGGCAGGAGAAACAGATCCCTGGTCAGGGAACTAAGATCCCATGTGCCACAGGGCAACTAGGCCCTCTCACTGCAACTACTGATCCTGTGTTTTCTGGAGCCCGTGCACCATGACCAGAGAGAAGCCCACAGTGCAAGGAAAGATCCCTGAGGACACAATGAATATCCCACACACTGCAACTAAGACTGGATGCAGAAAAAAAAAAAAAAAAAGGCACGTAGAAGACCAGGGACCATCAGGTTTGGGAAGGGAAGGATTGGTTATCTGCTGTTGCTTTAAAAGCATCCCAGCATTTAGTGGCTTAAAAACACAAGAATTCACTGTCTCACAGTTTCTTGGGTGAGAAAGCCAGGAGCAGCTTAACTGGCTGCCTCTGGCCCAGATCTCTCTGAAGGCTGGACTCACGATGTCATCTGGGGCTGCCATCTCTACTGAGGGATGGCCTGTTAGATCCATTTCTAAGCTCCCCCAGGGATTTGCTGGCAGGATTCGATTGCTCATAGGCCACAGGACTGAGGGTCTTGGTTCTTTCCTTCCTGTTGACTGGATGCCTCCCCCAGCTCCTTGTCTTGTGGGCCTCTCCACAGAGCAGCTTACAACGTTGCAGCCGGTTTCCCTCTGAGACCGAGAGAATGATAAAAGCCACAGGGGTTTTGTACTCTAATCTTGGACAGGACATCCATCACTTTTTACTTTTTCTATATTCTGCTCATTAGAATCAAGCTCCCAGTTTCAGCTCACACTCAGAGGGAGGACTCTGTGAGGAAATGGATATTAGAGGTGGGAATTCTGGAGGGTGCATCTTAGAGGTTGCCTACCACAGCCATCATATCACTGCTGCTGGGAATATTTCTTCAGGATGGTGCTGAGATGGGGTATGAAGAGGGCAATGGGCTCAGCTTGCTGGGGGCAGTCATCTTGGTAAGAGACAGGGCAGACTGGAGTCACAGAGAGGTGACTCCAGGGGGCTGAACACTTGGGTGGACGGTTGTTCCTCCACTGAGACACTCCTTGCCTTGATAACTCGCCCAGGCTCCTGGTATCTTCCACCTTCAATGTATAGAGAAGAGAGCTGATTTGTCCAAGCTGGTTGGTGGCAGAGCCAGGGAGAGCCTAGAGCTTAGGACCCTTGACCCATGTCCAGCCGGGACCTGCAGAACAGTTCATGCCTAAGTGTCCTATGTTGTGGTCAGAAGATAACACAGGCACGTGGAGTCTCCCTGCCCCTGTCCCCTGAAACCTCTGACATGGGCACATTGGCCAGAGTGGTCTCTTAGTCCCACATTATTGGGACTGGCTCACAGACATGGGGACACTCTTAGACATGAAGATAGCCTAGGACAGCTCCCCACTCCCTAAACGTTGTGCAGCTGCACGGGAATACCAGCGAAGGTCCCCAGCCCTTTTCTCTCCTCCTGTCCCCACCCACGGCTCCATATTGACCACCACAGGGGCCTCGCCTGCCTGTGTGCACAAGCATTCTCAGTTGTTCCGAACCGTGTCCACATCTGCTCGTTTCACAGCCATCATGGTCCTGGGCCTGTGCACGCTGGCTAGTGTGGGCTAGTGTGGGCTGCCCTCAGGAAGCAGGCCCCAGGACCTCTGGGTAGAGAATGCCAGGTACCAGGGATGTGGTTCCAAGAAGGGGACGATGGAAGCTCTGAGAAAGCATGTCCCCTTGGCCCTGGAGACTCCTCACCCCACAAAGAGTATACAGTCAGAGGGGAATCAGAGCACAGGGGGCACTCTACCCCCATCCTAAGAGCAGGAAAGATACACAGTCTCACCTTCCTGAAGTTCATTTATAGCAATCCTTCCCCTCACCCCTTTCCTCACCACTCTCTCCCTTTCCACCACCACCCTTTCCAAACTCCAAACTGCATCCCCATCTTCCCCTTGCACAGCCTCCCCAGCCAGCCCTGCAGCCTGCCTGCTGCAAGCTCTGCCAGCCAGAGGAACGGTTCCTAAATTTCCTGCATTTGCACAAGTGAGCAAAAGGGTTTCCGCATACTCAGGTGACACTGGATGGCTGAAAAGGACTGACTGAAGCGCAAGTTCTCAAACAAGTCCGACCCTCAACTTTGTTTCTGTGTCATTGTTGATGTCGATGCCCAGTTGGAAAGAATTCTGTCTGAAACATTTTTTTTTTCAATCACTACTACAAAAGAACTGCCAAATATGAAAAGACTACAAAAAAAAGTTTAAACAAATATATATATATATACACACACACACACACACACACATGTATATGCATTTTTGCATAATTCTGAATATAGCCCATGGATTTTTGTTTGTTTTTTGCAAATATTAAACAGAAAAAAATATACATCACATTTTTGTTTTTAAAAATATTTATTGACTGATTTTGGACTGTGCTGGGTCTTCATTGCTGCTAGGGGGCTTTCTCTAGTTGCAGAGAGTGGGAGCTACTCTCTAGTGATGATGCGCGGGCTTCTCACTGCAGTGGCTTCTCTTGAGGAGCATGGGTCCTAGGGCACTTGGACTTGGCTCAGTAGCTGTGGTTCCCAGGCTCAAGAGCACAGGCTCAGTAATTGTGGCACACAGGCTTAGTTGTCCTGAGGCAACTTCCTGGACCAGGGGATGGAGTTTGTGTCACCTGCCTTGCAAGGCAGATTCTCAACCACTGGATCACCAGGAAAGCCCGATGTATGTTACACTATGAAGTCACAAAGCGTTGCAATGGAGCAAATGTCTGTCCTCCAAGCACGTGCATTAGACACTAGAAGTCGCTGATATTGTCAAGGCCATCCATCTGTGTGCTTCCCTGCGCCAGCCGGGGGCTTCCTCCCCACCCGCTGTAACCACTACTTAAAGCAGTGTTTCTGATGCCTTTACTTTTCAAAAACAGTTTTCTCACAGATGTATCCACCCCTAAAGCACATATTCTTTGGTTTAGCTTCATTTTGAAACTTTTATATACATAGTATCATGTTGCAGGTCTTTTGTAAGTCTTCTTTCCCCTTTGATATTATGTTTCTAAGGCACATCCAGGCTGTGGTTTCCAGTTGTAATTTCTTCATATTCACTGCTTTATGATACTCTGTTGTGGCAACAGAAACTGGATACATAAATTATATTTTCTTCCATTTTTTCTTGGTATATGATTAATAAATCCTCTCTTGGGAAGGCATATGTATATGTTCTTCCTCCCTTTTCTGGTATTGATAACAAAAATAATTTTTAAACTTTTATTTGACTGGTCCATGAGACCCAGAGCTTAGAGTCTGCAGGTTCTCAGCATGCTCCTCATTGAATCATCTCACCTCTGCCAGAATCCTGTGTGGCCAGGTACTCACTATTACCTGAAAGGGTCTGGCTCTCGAAAGCTCTTCCTTGAGCTGAAGGAGAATCTGCACGCTTTCTCCCATTGATTCCAGCTCCTCCCACCACCCGAGCTCTGTGGGGAGTTGTGGTCCTCCCCCACCCCTGAAGTGAAGTGAAAGTGTTAGTGGATCAGTGTGTCCGAATCTTTGCAGCCCCACGGACTGTAGCCCTCCAGGCTTCACTGTCTGTGGGATTCTCCAGGCAAGAATACTGGAGTGGGTAGTCATTCCCTTCTCTAGGGGATCTTCCCGACCCAGAGACTGAACCTGGGTCTCCTGCATTGCAGGCTCTTTACCGTCTGAGCCACGTATTATATCTCCTCGCCAGGCTCGCTGGTCGTCCAGTAGTTAAGAATCCTACCACTCTCGTCCTCCCTAAGAGATTTCCCGTTCTCTGCCCATCCGATCACCATCCTCTACCCACGCCATCCTTACTTTGGTATCATCTAACGTTCCCAGATCTTGCCAACTCTGGATACGAACAATGTCCCACTAACAGTTGACCTTCAGTTCTGCAAGTTGGAAGCATACCTGCTCACACAGGAACTCCAGTTCCAAGGAGTGTGATGTCGTCCCTGAGGAGTCAGTCCTGGCTGCCACTCCATGTCACTGCCACGGCCAAGGCTCTCAAAAGTAGAAAGTCACTAACGTCGAAGGTGACATTGCTGCTAGCTGAGCAGGAGACACCATCTGATATGGCCAGCCCCCCATCCTCTCCAAGGCTCCAAGGCCACCATGATCCAGCCTGTAACACTGCCACCCACACTTCAGGCCTCATGGTGCCACCATGGTTTGTCCTGTGGCTGTAAAGGAGAAAGCTCTTTCCTCTCTGGGCTGCACACTGTCTTAGAACCCCACAGCAGGGCTTCTTGGACTCTTACATGTTATGGAATTTAGAGAGACAGCTGCTGCATTCCCAGGAGGACCAGGAAGATGATGGCAGTTTTCCACAATGGCCACTAAGCCCCAGTGTCCCCCTCCTTGGCCTTGGGGCTGAGTCTGCTATGCCACACCAAGTCCCTTGGCCTTTGAGTGTTTACTGACTTATTTTTGGCTGTGTGGGGTCTTCATTGCTGTGCCAGCTTTTCTCTAGTTGCAGACCAAGGGACTGCTCTCTATATGCAGCCTGTGGGCTTCTTTGCAGTGATTTCCCTTGTTGCAGAGCATGGGCCCTCGGCATGCAGGCTCAGTAATTGTTGCATACAGGCTTAGTTTCTCCACAGCATGTGGAATCATAGTCCCTAGACCAGGGACTGAACCCCTATGCCCTACATTGGTAGGAGGATTCTTAACCACTGGACCACCAGGGAAGTCCCCAAGTCCCTTGCCCCTTCCCTGACAGTCGGTCCCTCCCTCCTCCACCACATTCTGCCACATACCCCTGCATGTGTCTGAACCTTGACATATGTGTGAACACGGATGTCCCTCTCAGACAGCACCTCAGCCCTGCATGAATCAGTGGGTACAATAGCCTGTGGCTGGGTGGAAGACATCGCCTAACTGGACCCACGTACTAAGGCATCTGAGTCCCAACTCTGACCAGCCAGGACCCCCGGACACAGAGTTGATGGTCTCTTTGTTCCACCCCCTCATTAATAACCAGGTTCACCTCCACTTTTAGGTAAATGAAGACAAGGGGAGACAAGACAATTTTTGAAACCTGTTTGCTTAGTGTAAATCCCTAAGTTTGGGGTTTTTTTGTTTTTTTGTCTCCTTCTGACAAAGTGAGAACCAGCATTTTTCAAGTCAATCCAAGAAGCAATGGCTATATACTCAACCCTGGAAGGGGAAGTACAAAAGAAATATGGTTTAAGAAAAAGTCATATTCTAACTGAGGAAATACACTGCCTTACCAGCACTCCTCTTGTGGTTCTGACCACTGTCTGTCTTGAAGTTCCTTCTGCACATGAGAGAATGAACTTATATGTGCCTACAAGCCCCTGGGTTGGCGGGTGTATGTGTGGGGGCGGGGTGGGGGTGGGGTGAGACCCATGTCTGACCCTCTCTTTTTCTCTCCCAGGACTCAACCCAGGGCTTCGCTCATAAAAAACACATAATCAAAGAAATCAGGCATGTTATAGAGAGTGCCCATCTGGCCACATCACTTTCCTGCTCAAAAACTTCCCATGGTTCCTCAGTAACAGCGGGATAAACTGCAAGCCCCCTGCCCAGACAGTCATGCCTTCCAAGTCCCCGGACCCCAGCCGACCTCTCTATCCTCATCTTCCATCACCCCCTTCCCCCTCCCTTGCCCATGTTGCCAGTTCTCCAACTCCTAGCCACACAGGACTCAGGGTATCACTCAGGTTTCATTGGGAGAAGCAAAACCACTAGGCATGGGAGAGAATGGCCGTGTCTTCCAGGGAGCTGACTTGATGCAGTGATGGGAGAGGAACAGCACGCAGATCGTTTACACATCGCCATGGCCACCGCGTCTACGCTGCGTCAGAGGCCAGCAGGGCAGGCAGCAGAGAGGGAAAATGATGAGGAATTGAGGAGAGCGAGGGGAAGCCGGTTCTCACCGGAGCAAACAAACCCACGTGGTCTCTCCTCGCGTCCCCGCCTCTAGCTTCCATCACGTGGTTGACTTGCCGAAGTGGAATCTTCATTGAAGAAACTGACTCAAAAGATGCAGAAGAAACTGAAAGAAAACAAGGTCCTTCTGTGTAACACAGAGAACTATATTCAACCCATGATAAACCATCATGGAAAAGAATGAAAAAAGGGTATGTATATATGTATAACTGAGTCGCTTTGCTGTCCAGCAATAATTAACACAACATTGTGAACAACTATAATTCAGTTTAAAAAAAGAAAAGAAAAATTTCAGTACGCCCTTGTAGTAGTTTCTTAACAAAATCACAAAAGTGACTCTGAGATATTCTGCTTTCAATGACTTTATGAGAAAATAAATGAGAACTCAAAAAAGAAAAAGAGCTGGAGCAGGTGTGGGCCTGCCTGCTACATCATACCATTAAAAAAAAAAAAAAAAAAAAAAAACCCACAGAGAGAGCCAGTAAATGTTGGCCAGCCTTCATGAGCTGCAAGAGTTTCTCTCCTCATCACCCGACCACAAACACGGCTACATTCACTTCCACTTTCCAAACCTCATGCAAAGTTTTCTTATGGGCAACCTCAACCCAGAGGAGATTCCAGAAACGTAGTTCCAGCTCAGCTGAATCTGAACAGACACACACTTCCCCAGCCTGTTTCCTTTGCCAGAAATGTTCTTCTCCATTCTCCTCTTGAGTAACTCCTATTTGTCTACCATTAAAGCCCCACTCAAATGTCTCTCCATCCCTCAAGAGTCTTCTGTCATCCCTGGGCCAACTTCACCAGCCCCTCCCTGTGCTCCGGGGACACTCAGTACCAGCCTTCTTCACCCATCTCAGTCTACTGGAGCTCACGGGTGAGGCTAGGTCTGTATCATCTCTGTGACCCTGGGGACTGTATATTACTAAACACTAGCTCAGTACATCTTGACACCAACCCTTTGAAGCAAAATGCTTTTATTATCTCCATTGTACAGCTGAGGAAACTAAGACTCCAGCGGGAGTGATGACTTGTCCAGCAATGCACAGCCCGTCAGGGCAGAGGCAGGACTCAGTCCTTGATTCCAGAGACTGGATTCTTAATCATTCTCAATCACTAAGCAATTTTTTCTTTATAATTTTAAAAAATCATTTATTTATTTTTTTGGCTGGGTTGCTACCCCAACTTTCTCTGGTTTTGGTGAGCAGGCCTGCATTCTGGTTGTGGTGCATGGACTTCTCATTGCAGTGCCTTCTCCTGTTGCAGAACCCGGGCCCTAGGGCACCTGGGCTCCAGTAGCTGCTGCACACGGGTTCATGGGTCACGGGCTCCAGAGTGCAGGCTCAGTAGTTGTGGTGAGTGGGCTTGGTTGCTCTGCTGCATGTGGGATCTTCCCAGCTTAGGGATCGATCCCACGACTCCTACATTGCCAGGCGGATTCTTAACTACTGGACGACCAGGGAAGCCCAAGCCATTCTTCTTCTTCTTTTTTTTTTCTTTTTTAATTTATTTAGTTCATTACAAAAAAAAAAAAAAACTAACTCGGGCTACATGGTAAGTTGCTTTTAAAATCCAAACAACTTTGTTATAATAATATTTTATATAAAAAAGACAATTGTGCAATACTTATCAGGAAAGTTGAATGCAATAGTAAGCATGTAGGCTTGGGAATAGTTTTCAAATTTGCAACAGATATGAAAGAAATCCTGTATGATTTACAGTTGTTTGAGTAAAAATAAGAAAACTCTGGTTCAGCTCCTATGAACTATCAAAAGGATAAACACAAAAGTCTTATCTCATGTTAATCAAGTTTTGAATGACCCCTTTTCAACAAAATAAAATAAAGGCATATATGAAAAACAAAGACAAAATACACCTTTCTGTTCTAAAACATTTCTTTTTAGTCCATATGTACTTTAAATAATTGTAAATTATTCTTAAGGAAGAAAATATTAAAGGTAAGAGCAAATTGACCTCCCAGTTTGCCTAGGAGTGAGCAGGTGTTCTTGGAATGCTAGTTTTTCTGTTTGAAAAATGAGACAAGTCTCAGGCAAACTGGGACAAATTGGTCACCCTTGGCAAAGTGCTCTGGTTGTTTTACTTTTTAACATTATTTATTTATTTGGCTGTGCTGAGTCTTAGTTGCAGCATGTGGGATCTAGTTCCCCGAGCAGGGATCTAACCCAGGCCCCCAACATTGGGAATACAGTCTTAACCACTGGACCACCAGGAAAGTCCCTGCTCTGGCTGTTTGAAGGTGGGAGAGGCACTGGAAAATCAGAGAGGGGACATCCTGAAACACTGAACTTGTAGTACTCCCCAAGACCAGAACAAGAAGAAAACTTTTGGATTGGCTTTTTATTTGTCTAATCCCTTCTTTCCTCAGGAACTTAACCCTCTGAGTTATTTGGAAAGCAGTCTGGGGCCAGCAGAGTTCTCAGGTTGCTGGTTACACGAGGAACTCTCGGGGGAGGAGATGTGGGGTCAGGGGGTGACAAGGAGTACAAACTCCTTTCCTACGAAGTCCATCATGAACCTGCAACCTGGGGTCAAAACTGAGAGTTGCAAAGCCTGCAAAAGCAGGACAGTCTCTTGGCTAGAGAAGCTTGAGCACAGTTGACGGAGGTGGAATCCTGGCCTTCTGAGCATCCGCACTGGGAGAAACTGCCAAATCCAATCCCATTGGTTTAACTCTGGGAAGGGATGTAGCCAAGGCCCCAGAGCAAATAGGAGCAGATCTGGAGCTAACATCCAGGTTTCCAGGCTTCTGCTCCAAGGTGGGGAGACTACCTGGGCAGGAAAGGGCAGTCCGGCCTGCTGCCGACTTCGAGCAAGTTGCTTCTCTGTCTCTGATGCTCATTTTCTTTGTGAAAAGGGGGTAGGAGTTGCGGGTGGGTGGGGGAGGAGTCCAGCTCAAATAAGACCAAGGTCCAAGGACCATGCAGAGCTGCTAAGAAATGTCGGAGTCTTTCTTTAGCTACACTTAGCCCACAGCTTGCAGCCCCTGAGTCAAGTCTATTGGCCAAGCGGGGAGTCTCTTATATATCGGATGTTTAATTAAGCAAGTTCTTTGCTTCTCTTGATGTCCGAAGTGTCAACTAAGGTAAGAATACCCACCTACTCCAGGGGTTACCGAGAATGTGAACAAAGCTCTTATCTTAAGGGCTGGAAACTGTCTTTGGGGAAAACATCTTGATAAACTTCTTGGAGAGACTCATGAGGTTGGGTGTGATAAGACGCAGGAAGGCTTTGTTTGGGGCTGGGATTTCTTGAAAGGAAGCATAAGAAATGAGGTGGAGGGAGAGGAAGAAGCAGGGAAGGAAGCCAGCAAGATGGAGAGAGCCAGCATGGGGAGGGGGGACCAGCCCCACTTCCAGACAAGCAGAGTTGGGCAAAAGAGAGTTTTAGGATGACGGAGCTTTTCCACTCTTCCCAGAAGCTACTTGTAACACCACTCCCTCTCTACCTCCAGACTATCAGTAACACCAGGGCTTGATACAGAGTGTACCTGTAGGTGTGTGTATTTGTGTAACTCAGAGAGAACTAAATTTCCTGTTTGAGGCAAGGCAATACAAAACAGAGATCACAAGCAAGGAAGAAAAAGCTAAGGATCTGAGAAAGCTTGGTTTGGCAGAGACCACTGAGTCTGTGACATCCATGCTTCTCCTTCCTGGGCTCACAGCCTCCTACATTCCCCAGCCTCCTTGAGGTTAGGTTTGGCCAAATGATGGAGCTGCAGATGATAAGATGTGATGAGTGCTGTTCCAGGCCTGGCACTGAAAACTCCCACCCTGCTGGTCCCCTTTCTATCTGTGGGATGACCCTAGGGTCCCTGTGTTGGCAACGGCAGATCCATCATCAGCCTGTACCCCACATCTACCCACCAACTTGGAGCCAAACTTCTAGATCTTATCATGAGAGAAAAATAAACTTCCATTGTGTGAGGTCATTACATTCTGGGTCAAGTTGTTAAAGAAGTTTAACTTACACAAAGCAGCAAGCTTGCAGAAGCTTTCGACCTCCAGGTACTATAAAATCAGGGTGAAAAGCTGGGGTATGGACTTCCCTGGCAGCGCAGTAGATAGAAATCTGCCTGCCAATGCAGGGGACATGGTTCGATCCCTGGTCTGGGAAGAAACACCCTGCCAAGGAGTAACTAAGCCCAGGTGCCACAACTACAGAGCCCATGAGCCTAGAGTCTGTGCTCCACAAGAGAAGCCACCGCAATGAGAAGCCACCACAATGAGAAGCCCGTGTACCACAATGGAGAGCAGCCCCCCGCTTGCCGCTAGGGAAAGCCCACACAACAACAAAGACCCAGCGTGGGCATAAAGCAAAAAGAATCGGAGTAGAGAGCACTGGACTGGTGTTAGCAGATCTCCAGCATGGGTAGTGCCATGGGAGACATGCCTCACACATGTGAGCTGTTTCACAGGCACTTGGCAAATGACAGCCTTTCTGATTATGACAAAGTCCATTACAGAAGGGCTGGCCTAGCCCTAAAGTGGATTCATGAACCCCACCTCTCAGGGGGGTTGTGGGGGCTGGCCACTGGCTGTGGATGCTGTCATTAGCATGAAGAACTGGTCCACAGGGAGAGCTTAACTTGAGCTTTGTTTTCTCCAGGCGGGGGAGAGAGGCCTCCTTCGCCAATCTGATATGAGTGGCTGTGAGTGCTGGGAGGAGAGGTTATTTGGCTCAGGAAGGAATGAGCGGAGGCTCCACCCTCAGCCAGGCCTGAGCACCCTCCCGTCCAGGGAGAGTCTGAAAGTTGAGCTCATTTCCAAGTCCCTGGTCCACGTGATAAGTCTCCTGAAGAGAAACAGGACAGAACACGCCCTTAATCTTTGTAGAGGGAGAAAAGGAAGGTGCCAACCCTCTGGGTGGGTTCCTGGGACTGGGGAGAAGGCTGGGGGACAGGGTGCCAAGAAGTGCAGAAGTCTGGGTCCCCCTCTGCCAGCCCCAGAGGGCTTTGGGGGTGTAGGCACCAAGGCTCGGGGCCTCATGCATTAGTGGCTGAGCTCACCGCACTGGGCGTGAAGTTGCCAGTGGAGCGCCTCACCTTGGGTGGGTCACGGTGGCCTGAACAAGAACCCAGGCCACATGGGGCAGCCCAAGCAGACTGAGGTCTGTGGCCAAGCAGCGCCATGAGGCCATCTGTTGGCTGCAGCGACAAGACACCCACAGCATCCTCAGAGTCCCCCAGAATCCCAAAAGTGTGATTTAAGACTTCCTGTCAATGAGGGGTGAGAAGGGATGTGGCTGCTGTGAACTGAACTGGCAGAGGGGAGAGGGGATAGGGTTTGCTGCCAGAGAGAGTTGAGGAGTCCATATTTGTCAGCAGAACTGAGAAGGAGAGAGGCCATCAGTCCCTGGGGACGCCTTGATCAGGGGCAGGCTGTATCCACCAGCCCAAGTCAAGCGCTTTCCTCTGCACACCACTGCTCCAAACATGGCTTTCAGTGCCCTTTGGCATCAGAACACTCAGAGTCCTGAATCTCCAGTGAACAGTCCAGCCCTACGCAAGCAGGAGGCCCTGGAGCAGGGCTCAGCTCCAACACTCATCCAGGGGCCCCAGAGCAAGGACACAGGAGCAGGCAGGATGGAGAGGCGGAGCCAGAGTGGAAGGAAATCGGCTGCCTGTGTTCTGTGAAGGCTCAGAACGACTTATTATGGGAAGATCTTGGCAGTGGTGGAGGTGGGAGGTCGGGAATAGCATTGCCAAGACAACCAGAGGTTCAGCTGTCCACAGAGTCTACTCATCTTGCAGATGGCCCATTTCGTTCATGCTGGACCTGCAGAACGGCAAGAAAAGATGTTAGAGGGAGCCAACCAGAGTTCCGTATGGAGACCTTAGGATGGAAAATCGTCACCTTTTGGGTTCGTGGTTCCTTGCCTTCCAGAAGCCATGGCCAGTGTCTTCAGCTACCTTGGCCCCCAGGCCCCATAGGTTTTCTGTTTCTGGAAGAACATGAACTCTGGAGTCAGGCCAGCTAGGGCTTGAGACCCAGCTCCAGCACTCACTAGCACAACTTGGGCAAATCACTTTAGGTCTCTGAGTCTCAGTTTCCCCATCTGTAGAGTGGGAGTTATAATACTTGCCAGCTAGGGTTATTGGGAGACATCAACAGAAACTGAAGGTAAAGCAGTTTGTCATAATCATCTTCACTGTGACATTTAAAAAAGATAATGCAATTTTTTGAATTGATTTTTTAATTGGAAGAAAAATGCTTTACAACGTTGTGTTGGTTTCTGCCATACCACAAGGTGAATCAGCCATAATTATATGTATATCTGCTTGGTCTTGAGCCTCCCTCCCCTCCCCCCACCCCACCCCTCAGGTCACCACAGAGTGCCAGGCTGAACTCCCTGAGTTATATAGCAACTTCTCACCAGCGTTCAGGTTCACACTTGATCAAGCATCTCTATGCTGGGTCTTTGTCCTGACTTTTCTCATTCAATCTTCACTGAGATCCCTCTCAACAGATGAGAGAAGCAGAGATAAAGAGCCAGGGTGATTTTCACAGGGTGGCTCAAACCTGTCCTGGAACCCAGGAGGTCTGACCTCAGAGTCCAGGCTCAGGGCCCCTCCCTGTATTTCTGATTCAGAGCAGGTTATGTATCCACAGTGCTCCAAAGGAGGCTGAAACCCAGGTGGGAGCATGAAGCAAGGGAGCATCACTCTGATTCAGTTCTAAAAAGGTGGATGCACCCTGAGCCTATTATACAGAGTGATGTAAGTCAGAAAGAGAAAAAGAGATATTGTGTATTAACCCACATAAATATGGAACCTAGAAAGATGGTATTGATGAACCTATCTGCAGGGTAGCCATGGAGATGCAGACATAGAGAAAAGACTTATGCACACAGTGGGGAAAGGAGAGGGTCAGATAAACTGAGAGAGAAGCATTGAAACTCACTTTCACTTTTCACTTTCCTGCACTGGAGAAGGAAATGGCAACCCACTCCTGTATGCTTGCCTGGAGAATCCCAGGGACTGGAGCCTGGTGGGCCACCATCTATGCGGTCACACAGAGTTGGACACTACTGACATGACTTAGCAGCAGCAGCAGCATTGAAACATATATATTACGCTAAAGCCTTTGACTGTGTGGATCACAGCAAACTGTGGAACATTCTTAAAGAGATGTGAATACCAGACCACCTTACCTGCTTCCTGCGAAACATATTTGCAGGTCAAGAAGCAACAGTTAGAACCAGACATGGAACAACAGACTGGTTCCAAATTGGGAAACGAGTATATCAAGGCTGTATATTGTCACCCTGTTTAACTTAAATGCAGAGTACATCATGTGAAATGCCAGGTTGGATGAATATAAGCTGGAATCAAGAATGCCGGGAGAAATATCAATAACTTCACATGATACTACTCATTCCAGAAAAAAGGAGGAACTAAAGACTCTTTTGATGAAAGTGAGGGAAGTGAAAAAGCTGAATTAAAACTCAACATTTGAAAAATGAAGGTCATACCATCTGGTCCCATCACTTCATGGCAAATAGATGGGAAAACAATGGAAACAGTGACAGACTTTATTTTCTTGGGCTCCAAAATCATTGCAGATGGTGACTGCAGCCATGAAATTAAAAGACGCTTGCTCCTTGAAAGAAAAGCTGTGACAAACCTAGATAGCATATTAAAAAGCAGAGACAATACTTTACCAACAAAGGTCTGTCTAGTCAAAGTCATGGTTTTTCCAGTAGTCATGCATGGATGTGAGAGTTGGACCATAAAGAAGGCTGAGTGCCAAAGAATTGATGCTTTTGAACTGTGGTGTTGGAGAGGACTCTTGAGAGTCCCTTGGACTGCCAGGAAATCCAACCAGTCTATCCTAAAGGAAATCAGTCCTGAATATTCATTGGAAGGACTGATGCTGAAGCTGAAGCTCCAATACTTTGGCCACTTGATGCGAAGAACTGACTCACTGGAAAAGACCCTGATGCTGGGAAAGATTGAAGGCAGGAGGAGAAGGGGATGACTGAGGATGAGATGGTTGGATGGCATCACTGACTCAATGGATGTGAATTTGAGTAAGCTCCAGGAAATGAAGAGAGACAGGGAAGCTTGGTGTGCTTCCGTCCATGGGGTTGAAAATAGTCAGACATGACTGTGTGACCGAACAACAACAGTTAGATCGCCAGTGGAAATTCACTGTATGAAGCAGGGAGCTCAAATCTGGTGCTCCATGACAACCTAGAGGGGTGGGATGGGGTGGAGATGGGAGGGAGGTTCCAGAAGGAGTGGACATATGTATACTTATGGCTGATTCATGTGATGTATGGGAGAAACCAACAATATGGTAATTCAGTTCAGTTCACTCACTCAGTCATGTCCAACTCTTTGAGACCCCATGAACTGCAGCACACCAGGCCTCCCTGTCCATCACCAACTTCCAGAGTCCACCCAAACCCATGCCCATTGAGTCGATGATGCCATCCAACCATCTCATCCTCTGTCGTCCCCTTTTCCACCTGCCCTCAATCTTTCCCAGCATCAGGTTCTTTTCAGATGAGTCAGCTCTTCGCATCAGGTGGCCAAAGTATTGGAGTTTGAGCTTCAACATCAGTCCTTCCAGTGAACACCCAGAACTGATCTCCTTTAGGATGGACTGGTTGGATCTCCTTGCAGTCCAAGGGACTCTCAAGAATCTTCTCTAACACCACAGTTCAAAAGCGTCAATTCTTTGGTGCTCAGCTTTCTTTATAGTCCAACTCTCTCATCCATACATGACTACTGGAAAAAACATAGCCTTGACTAGACAGACCTTTGTTGGTAAAGTAATGTCTCTGCTTTTTAATATGCTGTCTAGGTTGGTCATAACTTTCCTTCCAAAGAGTAGGCGTCTTTTAATTATCCTTCAATTAAAATTAAATATCATATGGAAACACAAAAGACCCTGAAAAACCAAAGTCGTCTTGAGAGAGAACAGAGCTGGAGGAATCAATCTTCCTGACTTCAGATTATACCACAAAGCTACAGTCATCAAGACTGTTTGGTACTGGCACAAAAACAGAAATATAGACCAATGGAACAAGATAGAAAACCCAGAAATAAACCTATACACCTATGTGTGTCTTATTTTTGACAAAGGAGGTAAGAATATACAATGAAGCAAAGACAGCCACTTAAATAAATGGTGCTGGGAAAACTGCACAGCTACATGTAAAAGAATGAAATTAGAATACTTCCTATACTATACACAAAGATAAACTCAAAATGGACTAAAGACCTAAATGTAAGACCAGAAACTATATAACTTTTAGAGGAAAAAGGCAGAACACTCGATGACAAAAATCAAACCAAGATTCTCTATGACCCACCTCCTAGAGTAACAGAAATAAACACAAAAGTAAACAAGTGGGACCTGATTAAACCTAAAAGCTTTTGCACAGCAAAGGAAGCTATAAGCAAGGTGAAAAGACAACCCTCAGAATGTGAGAAAATAACAGCAAATGAAACAACTGAAAAAGCATTAATTTCCAAAAGATACAAGCAGCTCATACAACTCAGAAAAACACATAACCCAATCAAAATGGAGGGGAAAGACCTAAACCGACATTTCTCCAAAGAAGACATACAGATATCTAACAAACACATGAAAAGATGCTCAACATCACTCATTATTAGAGAAATGCAAACCAAAATGAGATATCACCTCATACCTGTCAGAATGGCCCTTATCAAAAAGTCTACAAACAGTGCTGGAGAGGATGTGTGTGGAGAAAAGGGAATGTTCTTGCACTGTTGGTGGGAATGTAAATTTATACAGCCACTATGGAAGATGGTATGGAGATTAAAAAAAAACTAGGACTAAAACTCCCATATGACCCAGCAATCCCACTCCTAGGCATATACCCTGAGGAAACCCAAACTGAAAAAGACACATATATCCCATTGTTCATTGTAGCACTATTTGCAGTAGCTAGAACATGGGAGTAACCTGGATGTCCATCAGCAGATGAATGGATAAAGAAGTTGTGGTATATGCATACAATGGACTATTACTCAGCCATAAAAAGGAATGCATTTTATGCAGTTCTAATGAGGTGGATGAACCTAGAATCTATTATACAGAGTGAAGTAAGTAAAAAAGATAAAGATAAATATTGTATTCTAACTCATACATACAGAAACTTAAAAAATAGTACTGAAGAATTTACAGGGCAGCAATGAAGAAACAGATATAGAGAATAGATTTATGGACATGGGGAGAGGGGAGGAGAGGGTGAGATGTTTGGAAAGAGTAACATGGAAACATACATTACCATATGTAAAATAGATAGCCAACAGGAATTTACTATATGGCTCAGGAAACTCAAACAGGGGCTCTGTATCAACCTAGAATGAGGGAGATGGGAAGCAGTTACAAAAGGGAGAGGATATATGTAATACCTATGGCTGATTCATGTTGAGGTTTGACAGAAAACTAAAAAAATCCTGTAAAACAGTTATCCTTCAATAAAAACAAACAAACAAAAAGATTAATGGAATGAACAAATCAACAAGTCTTGAGCTGTATATATCGCAGGCTGTATATATCACTATTTCCAGATGGCTATGTAAATCTCTCCAGTTTTTAGGACAGCCATTGGCAAATTATGGCCTGCCCACCCCCCCCAAGTTCAGCTTACCCTCTGGCTTTTGTAAATAAAGTTTTATTGGAAGACACACAAAAATAAATAAATTTAAATTTATAATTAAAAAAAAAAAAAAAGAGGAGCATCATTCTGAGGAAGGTTCATGGAGGCGGCAGGATCTGAGCTGAAATTTTCCAAACAGAAACAGCATATTCGCAGGAGGCAAGGGGTGGAGGGGAGGGATTGCCAGGCCGCAGCTGCAGTGGAAGCAAAGTTGAGTAAATAGAGACACACGAGGTGGTGGGCAGCAAAGAGTAGCCCACGTGGCCACCGTGAGGCCTCCAGGCAGAGAACTGAGCAGGGTCTTTGCCACTGGAGCTGTTTCTTTACAGAAAGGAGAGGTCATTTTTCCTCTTGCTCCCTTTTACAAATGCATCAGACTGTGAGCTTCCTGTGGGCAGGGATCCGGTCAGTCTCCTGCCCCACTGCAGCTCCAGTGCCCACCCTCACACTTGGACCATGCACGGTAGGTGCTGGGCAAACATTTGCTGGATGAACTGAAAGGGGGAGAATATGTACTCTCATGGACTTCCCAGGTGGCACTAGCGGTAAAGAACCCAACTGCCAATGCATAAGAGATAAGTCACATAAGAAATGTGACTTTAATCCCTGGGTTGGGAATATCCACTGGAGTAGGGCATGGCAACCCATTCCATACTCTTGATGTAGAATCCCACGGACAGAGGAGCCTGGAGGGCTACCATCCATGGGGGCACAAAGAGTCGGACGCGACTAAAGTGACTTAGCATGCTCGCGTGCACTCTCATCCATCTTTCACGCTCTCTTTTTTCTTTTTTTGGCAGCTCTGTGTGACTTTCGGGGATCTTAGTTCCCCGAACCCTGGCCCTGGCAGTGAAAGTGCTGAGTCCTTACCACTGGACCACCAGGGAGCTCCTGCAGCCATCTGTTATTTCATTAGAACTGAACTTGAATTATCACATAACCCCCTTTCCTCCTGCAATGGAGACAGACTGTAACTAGAGGAGCGGGAGGGAGGTTAGCAAGAGAAATGGGTAGACTGTAGCCCCCGTGACAAGCACTTATACTGACTCCAAAGGAGAGAGACCTCAGCCCTCCCCTCTTCCCCATACCCGGGATATTTTGGGAGTCAGATCTCCATGGGTGTCTCAGATCTTGCAAGTGGAAACACTGACAGCTGTTTGTTGCAGACTATCTTTTCAAGAATGTTTGCACGGTGAAGAGCCTTGGATGATGGAGTCTTTCTCTATGAATCCAAAGGCAGGCATGCTTCCTGCCCACTATTAAAGTTTGGGGTTCTCTGGGACTTCCCTGGTGGTCCAGTGTTTGGGAATTTGCCTTCCAATGCAGGGAATGGGGCCCTGGTCAGGAACTAAGATCCCAAGTGCCTCATGGGTAAGTAAGCCCGAGAACTCCAATGGGCCACAACTAAGACCCAACACAGACAAAAATAATGTAATAAATATTTTTAAAAAGAAAAGGTTTGGGGTTCTCAAAGCTCAGGGCTCATCTCTTGTATTGCAACCCACCGCATGTGAGGTATCCAACTGGATGTGTGTATGTCAAGCCTGTGTAGACTTGCCTATTGAACTATAGGATGCCCATGTAAGGTTGAGTTTCAAATAAGCAATGACTACTTATTTATTTATTTGCTACACGGGAAGGCATGCAGGATCTCAGTTCCTCGGTCAGGGATGGAACCCAGCAGTGGAAGCCCAGAGTCTTAACCACTGGACTGCCAGGGAAGTTCCAGTCACTACTTTTTTAGTATAGATATGTCTCATGCAATATTTGAGGCATACTAAAGAAAGGCATTTATCACTTATCTAAAATTCAAATTTAACCAGGCGCCCTCTGTATTTATTTTCTAAACCAAGCATCCTACCCCCGTGAGACTCACTGGGACAAAAATACTGATGTTTGTGTATATAAACATACAAATGTATGTTTGTATACAAACATACATTTGATCAGTATACAAATACACTGATATACTCACTTGCCATGCTGTGAGTAATAAAGTCCTTTGTCTCTGACCCAGGACTCTTGCGTTTCCTGCAGGTACCCACAGTAGCTCACAAGCAGGACACAATCTCATACTTTACCTAGTTCTTGATAGATATCCCCAGCCTAAGCTTGCAATGTGGCCTAGAGTTTGCCGCTCAACATGTCTGTGGGATGAATGGCTGTCAGCCATAAAAATTGCTGCCACGTACACAGAGTTCCTCAGGGATTAGAACGGGTTCCTGGTGCTGTAGCAACGTTACATTTCACTAATGCATTGTTCTTGAGGAAAGCTGACTTGGGGGGATAACATATTTTTGCACGGAAGTTTCCCGGTGTGCTTCCTGAAACGTTAGTTTCCAAAAAAAAGCGGGGAAAAAAAATTCTATAGTGAAATAAATTTAAGAAATGCCACAGTCCACCTCTTCCTCTCGGATTTACAGAGTCTTCAGTATATGAAAGGCTCTGACGAGTCCCATAGCAAAGGACTCTGTTCCATTTTACTAAACCTGGGATTTTCTGAAAAGACCTGATTGGGACATTTCTCTCTCTCTTTTTTTCAAATAATATTTTTGGTACTAACTTTCATGCAAGGAGATCAAACCTGTCAATCCTAAAGGAAATAAACCCTGAATGTTCATTGGAAGGACTAATGCTAAAGTTGAAGCTCCACTACTTTGGCTACCTTGTGCGAAGAACTGATTCATTGGAAAAGTCTCTGATACTGGAAAAGACTGAAGGCAGGAGGAGAAGGGGACAATGGAGGATGAAATGGTTGGATGGCGTCACCGACTCAGTGGACATAACTTTGAACAAACTCCAGGAGATGGTGAAGGACAGGGAAGCCTGGTGTGCTGCAGTTCATGGGGCCACAAAGAGTTGGATATGACTTAGCAACTGAACAACAGCAAACTTTCCTGCCAACCTTTTGAGAAATGCTGGAACTGCCTGAATTTGGAAACACAGGATTTCTTAAAGTCCCCCCCTTTCCCTCATTTTCAGTGGAACTAAGCCTTGGGTTTTTGGCTCGGGAAATTGATGGAGGCAGCACCAGGGCCCCTGCACTGCAGGATTTCAGGGAACTCTACCAGCACGGAGACCAGCAGACCAGCATCCTTAGTGCTTTGTGTTCTTTCTATATAAACAGAGCCTCAGGAGTCATTTAAGGTAGCAGCCCGGGGAGCACGCCATCAAAAAGAATGTATCCTGAGAGAGCCTCCTTCGAGCTGCGGCCTTTGTATATTTCCTGTGCTGCAGCCAGGGGACATTTGCTGATAGTAGGCAAAAGTGAAACCATTTTTAGCCCTGGCCTCTTGAGCCAAACGAAAGGCAGTGAAGACCAATTCCTTCAGCCCACATGAAAAGGGGAAGGAGAGGGTCTTAGTTCTCAAACCAGCCACAGGGAGCAACGCTGACCAAGTGTGACACACAGCAGGCCAGACAGGTCCTGCCTCCCCAACCTGCAATTCTGACAGCAATTTCAGGGCTGGAAGTCCTCGCATCAGAGTCGCCCTTTTGGTCAGTGGGTGGTTTCCAGGCTGCAAGCCTCTTTGCCCCCAGGAAGAAAGATCCTCTTGGGTCACACTGCCTCTGAAAACCCAAGAGTGACATAGTTAAGGAGTAGTCCAAAGAATTAACGCATAGGATGTCAGTGAATGTTGTAAGAAATAATTAAAAAAAAAAACAAAAAAACAGTTGCATGCTGACATAAGTTCAGGCAATTTGGCAGCCTCCAGGGAAAGTCACAGAGCCTAGTTCAGAGCTGAGAAACGGTGATGGTGAAAGTCTTTGACTTATCTGCGCATTGAGTAGCTGTTTAGGGGGTTCCCAGGTGGCTCAGTGGTAAAGAATCCCCTGCAAGTGCAGGAGACAGGATTGGATCCCTGGTCTGGGAACATCCCACGGGCTACAGAGCAACAAAGCCCCTACTATGCCACAACCTCAACTGAGCCCGAGCCCTAGAGCCAGCAAGCCACAACTAACAAGCCCCTGGGCTGCAACTAGTGACGCCCAAGGGTTCTAGAACTTGTGCTCTGCAACAAGGGAAGCCACTGCAACAAGAAGCCCACACACCACAACCTAGAGAGTAGTCCCTGCTTGCTGCAACTAGAGGAGATCCCACACAGCAGTGAAGACCCAGCACAGCCAAAAATAAATGAACAAATAAGTTAAAAAGGTCACTGATCATAGGTTACTGTAACAAATATAAAAATCACGAAAATATTTGAAATGTTAAGAGAATCACCAAAATGTGGCACAAAGACAGAAAACAAGCAAATGCTGTTAGAAAAAATGGCACTGATAGGTTGGTGGATGTGGGGTTGCGACAAACTTTCAATGTACCAAAAAACCCCAAAAACCAGTCATCTGTGAAGTGCAGTGAGACAAGGAGGATCCGTATGTTTTGCTGCATTCATCATAGGGTGCTATTGCATCAGAGCTGGAAGAGCATTTCCTTGCCAACAAAGTTGGAATAACTGAAGTCCAGAAACATGACGAGGCTTTCCCTAAGCCACCCAGTGCATTAGTCTACAGCCAAGAATTCATTCATTCTTCATCATTTCACTGAGCACCTGCTCTGCTCTGCAGAGACACACACCGTACACACCAGAAATCTCAGGCTTGGAATCTACATTATAGAAATGTTTACCAAGTGTTTTCAAGATAATATATTTTTTTAAAGGGACATAAGAAACTATACATGTCTACTTATTGGAGCAGAAGAAATGCAGTAAGGATAAACCAGAGGCTAATGGGATTGGCCATCTACAGGGGTTAGGTGCAAACAAGGTAGAAAAAAGGGGAAGCACACACAAGGTGGTGAAGAGAAAGACCAGTGGAATTTCTTTGTCTCTTTGTGTAGCTCCGACTCACAGAACCTTGACAACGTTTCACATACTCTAAAGCTAATTAATAGAAGCAACTAGGGTGCAAGGACAACCCCCGAAGTAATTCAAACAGTAACAGATGAACTCAACTGTATGACAAATGAAACACCATCACCCCACAGAAGGCAAAAGGGGAAGAAACAAAGCTAATTAAGCAAATTTGGGAAACAGTTTGGCTGGATATAAACATTTACTTTCCCACCAATAGTGCACAAGGGTTCCCTTTTTTCTCAGTTCAGTTCAGTCGCTGAGTCATGTCTGATACTTTGTGACCCCCATGGATTGCAGCATGCCAGGCTTCCCTGTCCATCACCAACTCTCAGAGCTTGCTCAAACTCATGTCTGTTGAGTCAGTGATGCCATCCAACCATCTCATCCTCTGTCGTCCCCTTCTGCTCCTGCCTTCAATCTTTCCCAGCATCAGGGTCTTTTCCAATGAGTCAGTTCCATGCATCAGGTGGCCAAAGTATTGGAGTTTCAGCTTCAGGATCNTGGAGGGGGGTGGAGGGTGGGCTCTAACAGCCCTCCTCCTCGAGACTGGTTAGTGATACCCTGTTAGTGACGCTGGGAAGAAGAAAGCTGCCAGGAGAGCTCTGGTCCCAGCATCCTGCCGCCCGCCACCAGCCTTGAGCAAGGCAAGCGAAGGTCAGAGCCGCATCCTGTTTGCTGCTGTGTCCTTGTGTGTGTTAGCCACGCTTCTTTGACAGCATATACTCTGAGATAAACATTATTATCCCCACTTTTGTCTAGTCGCTAAGTTGTGTCTAACTCTTTGCGACCCCATGGATTACAGCACTCCAGACTTCCCTCACTCTCTCCCAAAGGTTGCCCAGATTCATGTCCATGGAGTCAGTGGTGTTATCCAACCCTCTTCATCCTCCACCACTCTTTTCTCCTTTTGACTTCAACCTTTCCCAGCATCAGGGTCTTTTCCAATGAGCTGGCTCTTTGAATCAGGTGATCTAAGTATTGGAGCTTCAGCATCAGTCCTTCCAGTGAATATTCAGGGTTGATTTCCTTGAGGATTGACTGGTTTGATCTCCTTGCTGTCCCCACTTTACAGACAAGAAAATGAGGTGCAGGGGGAGGGGGTGTGCTCATCTGGCCTTTCTGCATGCCGCTAGAAAGGGTCAGGACTGGGATTNAGCTTCAGCATCAGTCCTTCCAGTGAATATTCAGGGTTGATTTCCTTGAGGATTGACTGGTTTGATCTCCTTGCTGTCCCCACTTTACAGACAAGAAAATGAGGTGCAGGGGGAGGGGGTGTGCTCATCTGGCCTTTCTGCATGCCGCTAGAAAGGGTCAGGACTGGGATTCAAAGCCGGGGTCCCAACTTTAAGGCCAGGCTCCCTCCCCTTTACCCCCACAGGGGCAGGCAGGCCCACTGTGAGTGAGCCTTGCGCTCCATGACCTCTGCTGTCAGCATCTGACCCCTCGATGCACAGGCGAGTGCTGCAGAGGATGTCAAGGCAGGCCCGATGGAAATCTGGCTCGCCGCCTCCACTGTCTCAGCATCTTGTAATCTAGTCCTGGGCAGGGGGCTACGGGTGAAGGCCACTTTTCATGGGAACTCAAGCAGGGAGGGAGTGTGAACCAACAGACTGGGACCCAGGCCAAGAGAGCAGAAAGAAAGCCGGGGCCTCAGCCAAGGCTCCAGGCCCCCAGGAGCCTCCAGCTGGATGGGGCCATGCGGGCTGGTCCAGATGTGGGTCACAGAGTTGCTGACGGCTCCTTGTCGGCAACAGAGAGAAAAAGAGCCAACTAAGGGGACACGCCAGCCGATGACGTGCTGCCGTCCAGGGAAACGGGCCTCTGGCCACTCAGGGAAGGAGCCAAATCTATTCTGAGGGAGGCTTCCCAGGTGGCACAGTGGGTAAAGAATCCGCCTGCCAATGCAGAAGAAGCAAGAGGTGGGGGTGCAGTCTCTGGGTCGGGAAGATCCCCCTGGGGGAGGAAATAGCAACCCACTCCAGTATTCTTTCCTGGGAAAATTCCATGGAGAGTCCACAGGGTCGCTAGGAGTCAGACATGATTGAGTCACTGAGGACCCGTTATGAGGGAGCAGAGAGGCTTCTTAGAGAAGGGAACCCCAGGGATGAGCAGAGGTTGGTCAGGGAAAAAGGGAACAGGGCCTTTCGGGTGGGTCAGCAGGTAAGAAGAGCTTATTGGTGAGGACCTGTCTCTTCCAGCTGGGGAGTTCAAGTTCCAACAGTTCAGTCTGGCCTGAGAGTCAGATGTGAAATACAGCATAGCAAGAGATGAGGTTGGGGTGTGGAAAGGAACCAGATGCCAGAGAGTAAATGGGACATACTTACACTTAAAAAGAAAAAAAAAAAAAAATTGTTTCTCTGAAATTCAAATTTAACTGGACGTGCTGTGTTTTGTTTGCTAACTCTGGCAACTCCAGCCTTGGGGACCATTTGGACTTCATTCCTGAGTCGTGGGCGCCATTAGCGGCTAGGTGAAATTTGCTGTTTAACGGGAGGTGAGCAGCAGTGTGGAAAGCAGGGGCAGGGAGGCCGGTGAGGAGAGCTTTAGGGCTGACGTGTGGGTGGGCACAGAGAGAGTTACTAGAGAGCTAAAGCAGTGGAACTTGGTGAGCAGTTGAGCGTGGAAACAGAAAGCAGGATGGTCCAGGATGACACCCACGTTTCTGGGCAACTAAACAGACAATGGTGGCCTTTCCTAGGAAGAGAAACAGGTTCGGGAGGAGGGAGAAGCCAAGGCCAGCCTGACATGAGGCCTCTCAAGAAGAGGGGTCTGGGACACAGCTGGAGATGGGATCTGGATCCAGGTGAGGGATCGGGGCAGGGAGCCAGCATTTGGAAGAGATCAGCTTTCGGAGGGAAACCTCTGAATTTGTGGGGAGGGAGGGAGGCCTCAGGGAAACTCTCTAGGATAAGAAGGAATGGGGGCTGAGAAGGGACCCCTGAGAATAATAATATTTCAGAGGAAGCAGAGGGAAGAGAAGCCAGAAAATTAGGTCCAGAGGCTTCAGCAGAGGTTTGGAGAAACACAGGAAGGGTCTTCGTGACACTGTGCCCCCCTCCAAGAATCTAAGGCAGGACAGCATCAAACAGGAACAGGTTTGAAAGGGTCAAAGGTTACCAAGCCGTCAAGTCGCGTGAGAACAGATCCTGTAGATCTGGTCTTAGAGACCCAGGGAGGCGTGTTCCAGGGAGGGGCAGGGGTGGAAGCCAGGTAGGAGGGCAAGGGGAGAGAGTGGGAGGTAGGACTTTGATTGACAGCCACTTGGACAGGGTATTAGCCCAGGTATCCGCCCTCTGTCCCTCAGGCCCTGAAACTGACAGCGAAGGGTAAGAGCAGGCATAAACCAGCCCATGATCACAAAGAAGCTGGGACAGGAGCGCAAGCAGAAAAGACGGCCTCCACAAACCTTTGGAAGAAGGGATGATGACAGAGAAGTAGCTACAATCTGAAACGCTTGCAGAGGGATTTCTCCGGTGGCTCAGTGGTTAAGACTTCACAGTTCCAAGGCAGGGGACTCAGGTTCCCTGGAACCAAGATCCCATATGCCATGGGGTGTGGCCAAAAGAAAAAAATAAGGGAAAAATGAAGTGCCCTCAGAGGAGAGACAAAGGAGGAGCCAGTCAGTTTGTCCCGAGCATCCGAGAGGCTCAGGTCATGGAGGGACCAAGTCTGGTGGGAAGCCGAGACGCAGAAAGATGTCTCTCGGGTCTTACAGGAATAAATGACCACCTGCGGGCCGGTAAAGAATCCACCTGCAATGCGGGAGACCTGAGTTCAATCTCTGGGTTGAGAAGATCCCCTGGAGGAAGGCAGGGCAACCCACTCCAGCAGTCTTGGCTGGAGAATCCCCATGGGCAGAGGAGACTGGTGGGCTATAGTCCACAGGGTCGCCAAGAGTCGGATATGGCTGAGCAACTAAGCACAGCACAGCAGAGGGGAACTGAGTCACAAAGGACCTGCAAGTGTCAGGCACAGCAGAGAAGACTGAAAGAGAAAGTAAGGGACATACGTCCTGAGTGATGGGACTTTAGCTGCTCTTTCTCTGCTCTGCTCCCCGAATATAATAGCCAGAAGTAGTCCCTCTTGCCCCACCCCAAGCTAGCAGCTGAAAGAATTCTCTGGGAATCTCAATTGAAGGAATTCTCTCTGGATGGTTTCCCTGGTGGCTCAGCAGCAAAAAGTCTGCCTGCAATGCAGGAGACCGGGGTTCAGTCCCTGGGTTGGGAAGATCCCCTGGAGAAGGAAATGGCAACCCACTCCAGTATTCTTGCCTGGAGAATTCCATGGGCGAGCCTGGTGGGCTACAGTCCATGGGGTCACATAGAGTCGGATACAACTAAGTGACTAACTTTTCTTTTCTCTGGATCTACGAAGTCCCAAAGGGTGGACCTCCATTGATGATGATGANTTGGGAAGATCCCCTGGAGAAGGAAATGGCAACCCACTCCAGTATTCTTGCCTGGAGAATTCCATGGGCGAGCCTGGTGGGCTACAGTCCATGGGGTCACATAGAGTCGGATACAACTAAGTGACTAACTTTTCTTTTCTCTGGATCTACGAAGTCCCAAAGGGTGGACCTCCATTGATGATGATGACTGGAGGCCAGGACACTTCAAGGAGGAAGCTGATGCGAAAGTCAAGGTGACGAGGGTTGGGACCTGAACCAGGGCCGCCTCAGAGGGAAGACGAGAGGTGGGTTCTGGAAAGTATTTGGAGCAAACTCTGTGAGGGGAGGAGGGGGCGGGCTGACTTCCAGCAAGAGGGACTTGTGGGGATGGAGGGGGCATTTACCAAGATAGAAAGCATCTTCAGCAGGCCGGATCCTCAGGGGACTGCCCAAGGAAGGGCCTTTCAGTGACAAGGCTCCTGTTTTGAGTTCTGGGACAGAGATGAAACTGGAGGATAAAGCTAGGCTGCCATGAACTGAACCTGGTTGAGAAGCCTGACTCCCTGAGGCTGGCTGAGAGAGGCAGCCTTCATCTTTGAGAGCAGAGAGTCAGAGTCAGGGGCTGCGGGAGTGGGCGTGGGCAGGAGGCGGTGAGGCAGCCACAGAAACCAGAGACCGTGATGCCTGCCTGGGGTCAGCTGGAAGGAGGAGGACTGTGCTGGAATCAGGCAGCCTTGTCTGTTGAAAATGACACAATACCCAGACCACCTTAAACAAAAAACAACTCACAGGGTAGACAGATCTGGCTTCGGTTGTAAGTGGATTCAGGATTCAAACAATGTCGCTGGCCCCTGCCTACTGGCCTGGGTTAGATCTGTTCTCCAGCTCCCTGGGGTTGACCCCCAGCAGCTCCCATCACCCCAACACCAAGTCCAACGGGAGGGAGAGTGCTCTTCCTCCCTCTGTGTGATACTCACTCAGTTGGGTCCAGCTCTCTTGTGATCCAGTGGACTGTGGCCCACCAGGCTCCTCTGTCCACGGGATTCTCCAGATGAGAATACTGGAGTGGGCTGCCGTCTTCTTCCCTCTCTCAGGTCCAAGTCCTGGGATTGAAACCTGTTGGTCTCGATAAGCCTGACATAGGTATGGGTCTTTTCCTGAGCTTATTGTGGAAAGCACTGCTGGGCTTAGACTAGGTCATGAGCACCAGCTCCTAAGGTGGAAGGCGGAGTTTGTTACTATGAAACACGTGGGCTGGGGCACAAGGCCCCCCAAAGTCCCAAGAAAAGAGAGGTTTCTGCATAGCACAAGTTAACTAATGTCTCACTCTGTCACTGGGTCCTGATTCCAGGCATCTCTGAATTCTGGGGACCTCTAGTTTTATTTTATTAAAAAAAAAAATTTTTTTTTTTTTTTTTTGGCTGCAAGGTACAGTATGCAGGATCCTAGTTTCCTGACCTGGGATCGAACCCCTGTCCTCTATATTAGAAGCATGGAGTCTCAACCACCGGACCGTGTTTAGACACCCAGTACATGTTGGTAGATTGGATGGGTGAATGGGTGGATGGACAGATGGGTGAATGAACAGGCCATCCTTCCAGTTTGCAGGGAGAGTAAGTGATCTCCTCTAAGTCTCCCTCTTTGCTGGTCTTTACGACTATCTTTGTAGAAAATCATGTCTTTGTCTCATTTATTGCAGCATCCCAAGCATCCAGCACGGCACCTGGCACTGAGTAAGGGCTCAGAGGACATTTGGATGAACGAATGAATGAACTCATGTACAGGCTGAGCTCCCCATGTGGCCACATTCCCTCTGAGCCTCAGTTTCCATCTGCGGCCAGTGGGTGCCGCCCTGACCATGACCAACCAGCCACGATGTGTACAGTGGCTCCATGAACGTCATCCCTGAATGCGGATGTCACCAGTCCCAGCAGAAGCAGCCTCTCACACCAGCGCGACAGGACAACCCCAGACCTGGCAAGGAAGCAGTTAATTGCCCTCCTTAAAGGCAGGAAACCTCAGCTGCACCCCTCCCCCCTCTCTGCATCCCTCCCCTCCCTTGCTTGCTAGATCAGAATCTAATTGTGCAAAGGCTGGAGGACTAATCCATTTAGCAGAAGTCATGGGGAAGGGAAGTGAGGAGTTAGTTATGGCCCCCAGGGTCAGTGATGGGAAATTAAGGCTTGGAATACGTTCAACTCCTGGCTGGAAAACTACTGGGAGATGAATCTTGGCCTTGCATGAAGAAGAGCATTGTAGCCAGAGCTGAACAGAGAAAGAAGGGGCAGGCTTCCTCAGAGGGGGTGAGTCTCCCATCGCTGGAAGCATTCAAGCAGACATAAGGAACCGACTCAGGGGATGTTGTACAGGGATTCAGTGAGCGCTTCCTTGCAGCCTCAGAGTCACAGAATTCCGATTCAGCACGCAACAACAGAGCATCATTTGGGTCCCGGCTGCTGTCAAAAGGCTATACTCCCTTAACCCTCTCAATCACCTAGGGAGGAGGATATCCACAGTCCCATTTGGCAAATAAGGAAAACAAGGCTCCATGGGACCAAGTTGCTTGCCCCAAGTGACTCCACAAAATAGAATCATGATGGTCAGCACTGGCTGAAACTAGGTGCCAGGCTGAGGACCTTATATACATTAATTCTTTGGATTCTCATGACTATTTTATGAGGTAAGTATTAACCTCTCCACTTTACAGATGAGGAAACTGAGGCTTGGAGAGCTTAAGGAGTTTGCTCAAGGTTAGAATTCAATAAGCAGCCATGTTCAGATGCTACCTCCTATCTGAGCCCTGTCTGACATCAAGTCCAAGCTACCAGAGCAACAGTTGCCAGGGCTGGTTGTCAGGTTGTCTGCTGTTCTTTCCACTGAGGCTTGCTGCTGGGCACAGCACAGGCTCCTGGCAAAGTGCCCTTCTCTCTGGCTTCCTCTTCTGAGAGAAGAACCTGAGGACAAGGGGAAGTGGGACAAGCTACTGCTCTTTCCACCCCTGGAATCTCATTACAGAAAGAGCAGCTGCAAGAGAAAAGATCAGCCCTGTCCAGCAGGGGTCTGCCTCCGGTCTGTCCTGCAAAGAAGGGGTTCGTGATACCAAGGGAGAAAGGCAGAGTGGTAGCATGGTCTTAGATTGGGCCCCACACCTTAGTCCCTGAAGGAGTAAAGCCACCCACTCCTCCAGAACAGTAGGGGAACGAGGGCCCCAACAATTTCCTGAGCACCTACTATGTGCCAAGCACTGAGCACATTTGAGCTAGTCTCTCCTTTGTTCCTGACATTGACCTAGAATACTTGAAGAAAAAAAAGAGTCACTCAGTCATGTCCAACTCTTTGAGACTCCATGAACTGTAGCCCTCCAGGCTCCTCTGTCCATGGAATTCTCCAGGTGAGAATACCGGAGTGAGTTGTGCTGCCCTCCTCCAGGGGATCTTCCTGATCCAGGGATCGAACCCACCTCGCAGGCAGATTCTTTACTGTCTGAGCCACTAGGGAAGCCCCCTAGAATACTTATGTGACATTAATTAGCCCAGGAAGCCTGAGGATCATCCCAGCCTGGAACTAATTAATGCAGGAGATGCATTAATTCTGCCCCAATCCCTTTCCTCTAAATTCCCCAAGGCCTCCATCTGCGGCCACTGTCCACTCAATACCTAAGCTTGCCCGGCCTCAACCCTGCTATGACTTTTGGGAGCACCTTAGTGCCACCTGCTGGCTGGTGCTGGAAGAACAAAGGGACAAGTTGAGTCCTGCGGCCGGCTTGTTGGTAGGCTGGCTGGTTGATTTGCTCCCTGCCTGGCTGTAGAAAGGATTTGGGGGAGCTTCCAAGGATACACAATACACAACCAGAGCAGAAAACAAATGTGGACAAAAAATAAAGGAACACAAGGATGAGAACATGAAGGGAGAAATGAAGTTAAAATACAGACCATGAGGATTTACTGTTGTGGAGTAAGCGCATAGACTCAGGAAACTTTTTAAAAAATATTTATTAATTGGCTGCATCAAGTCTTAGTTGCAACACGCAGGATCTTCATTGTGTCCTGCGGGATCTTTCATTCAGGCATGTGGGCTCTTTAGCTGTGGCACACACGCTCCAGAGCATGCAGGCTCAGTAGTTGGCACGAGTGGGCTTGGTTGCTCTGAGGCACGTGCGGACCTTAGTTCCCTGACCAGGAATCAGACACCTCTCCCCTACATTGCAAGGCGGATGGACCAACAGGGAACCCCCACATCCAGGAAATTTTGAAGATGACTTTTATTACTCAAGGCACAAAGAGATGAAAGAACATCCTCTAGGCATGGCTGAGNGAGGCACGTGCGGACCTTAGTTCCCTGACCAGGAATCAGACACCTCTCCCCTACATTGCAAGGCGGATGGACCAACAGGGAACCCCCACATCCAGGAAATTTTGAAGATGACTTTTATTACTCAAGGCACAAAGAGATGAAAGAACATCCTCTAGGCATGGCTGAGTGATCAGTCATCTTAGTTCTCATTGAACAGCTTTGCAGGTTCTTTGTACCTGGGTACAAAGCAGGATTTCACACACACACACACAAAGTCACTGCATCTTTCCGGAAACCGTGTTGGAGTGCACAAGGAGGGAGACTCATAATTTGGATTTGAGAAGTAATTCAAGGAATACATTTTGAAAACGAGGAGAGATACTGTAAGCAAAATAATTTATTTACATGAAAAAGATTCAGATATACAGTTTGAAAAGACAGTATTGTTTCCAAAGGGGGGGGGCAGTATAATTGTGAAAGTGTAAACATTAAGGATATTTCTGTTTGAGTCTTTTCAAATAAATTTTTATTGGATATAGTTGTCTTACAATGTTGGTGTCCTTTGTACAGCAAGATGAATCAGCCATACGTATACACATATCTCCTCATGGACTTCCTTCCCATTCAGGTCACCGCAGAGAATTAAGTAGTGTTCCCTGTGTTATACAGTAGGTTGTTCATTGAGTTTTAACTTTTGGGACCGGAGGCAGGGAGTTCTTTTGAGGCGAGTGCCCAGCTTCCTGCATCACTATAGTCTTGCTATGGAGTCCACACCGGGGCTCTAAGTTTCCGACCAGCTGCACAAAAAGGGAACTTGGAGCCACTCACACAACCCCCAGTCTCAGAATGAACACAAACCAATCTCCCAGGAGAAGCAGAAGCTTAGTACTACCATAGGAAAAAGTTGCTCCCAGGCTGGGTGAGGGGGAACCAGGGGAAGAAGACAGACTGAAGGTGAGTGATGTCCTCCATGATGGCCCTTGCCCCATGAGCCACTTCACAGGGCATCACACCTGATCTGAAGACAGGACAGCTCTTCTGCTGGTGCCAAGACTACTGACTAGGCAATGACCTGCCTTGGTCCCAGGAGAGGTTTAGACTGTCAGGCGAGTTTGTTCTCTGGCAGTAGGGTCTGATTATAGGTGGGCTGTGGGTACCTTGAGCTTGGGCTCCCTGTGGAAGCCTTGCTCCTTGTCTCTCCTCCAGAGGATTTAAGTTTCCCTCCTAAGCCCTTTCAGTTCAGTTCAGTTCAGTCGCTCAATCGTGTCTGAATCTTTGCAAACCCATGGACTGCAGCATGCCAGGATTCCCTGTCCATCACCAACTCCCGGAGTTCACTCAAACTCATATCCATTGAGTCAGTGATGCCATCCAACCATCTCATCCTCTGTCATCCCTGTCTCCTCCTGCCTTCAATCTCTCCCAGCATCAGGGTCTTTTCCAATGAGTCAGTTCTTCTCGTCAGGTGGCCAAACTATTGGAGCTTCAGCATCAGTCCTTCCAATGAATATTCAGGACTGATTTCAGGTTGGATTTCTTTGCAGTCCAAGGGACTCTCAAGCGTCTTCTCCAACACCACAGTTTAAAAGCATCAATTCTTTGGCACTTTCTATACAATTCTTTATAGTCCAACTCTCATATCCATACATGACTACTGGGAAAACCATAGCTTTGACTAGTTGGATGTTTGGAACCAGAGATCAGATTGCCTGAGCCCTTTGCCCCCTAGCTCCAGGGCTCCTCCCCAGGGTGGATCCTCTAGGACCCCATCTGGGTAGTCCTGCCTTCTGGATGCTGCGCCAGGCTCCACAGAAAGTCCCAGCCCTGTAACCACCAAGTCAGGCTCTTGGATCCCAGGCTCCTCCCAGGCTGTGCTGAGCCCCACTCTTTTTCCCCCTGGCTGAACTGGGTTGAAACAAATGAGGTCTCCTCAGGCCAGCTCACAGAAAAGGGAGGCTTATGACGCAAGCACAGCTGGGCAGCCAAGGAGCTGAGAATCTCCTGACACCCCAAGATCAAGTAGATCAGTGTTTGAGATGCAGATGACAAGACCCTAAGTCAGCCTCAAGTCAAAAAGGGAAAAGAAAAGAGGAGATATTGGCTCAGATCTGACTTCGGGTGCAGCTGGATCCAGAGGCTCCGTCCTGTGTCCCCATCTGCTTCCTGGCCTGCTGGCTCTGGCCTCAGGAAGGTGCCCCTTGAGGGAGCAGGTGGCTGCAGCATGTCTGGATCAAAGTCACCCTCTCGCAGCCCAGGGAACAGAAAATTTCTCTCTTCCCACCCGCTTTAACCATAGTCCTGAACAGCTTCAAGTTCACTGGGCCAGTATAGGCCACATGACCATCTCTGGAGGAATTACACTGATTGGCTAGGCCCGGGTCTCACTGTTACTGCTACTGCTACTGCTAAGTGACTTCAGTCGTGTCCGACTCTGTGCGACCCCATAGACAGCAGCCCACCAGGCTGCCCCGTCCCTGGGATTCTCCAGGAAAGAACACTGGAGTGGGTTGCCATTTCCTTCTCCAATGCAGGAAAGTGAAAAGTCAAAGAGAAGTCGCTCAGTCGTGTCCGACCCTCAGCGACCCCATGGACTGCAGCCCACCAGGTTCCTCCATCCATGGGATTTTCCAGGCAGGAGTACTGGAGTGGGCTGCCATTGCCTTAGGCCACATGATCATCTCTGGAGGAAAGAATTACACTGATTGGCTAGGCCTGGGTCTCACATCTACTTCTAATCAATCGAATCACTTAAACTGAAATGTTAGGAGTTCCCTAAGGAACACACACCTGTGTGTATGGTGGGGAAGGGGTGTCTGATGGCCAGAAATGAGAATGCTGGGCAAATACAGATATGTTGCATCCTGGAACCCAGTATCAGTGTTGTCTTCCCTTGTAGCTCAGTGGGTGAAGAATCTCCCTGCAGTGCAGGAGACCTGGGTTCGATTCCTGGGTCAGGAAGGTCCCTTGGAGAAAGGAATGGCAACCCACTCCAGTGTTCTTGCCTGGAGAATCCCATGGACGGAGGAGCCTGGAGGGCTACAGTCCATAGCGTCGGACACGACTGAGCGGCAAAACCGCCACAGCCTCCACCACGTCCAGGAGCTAGAACTGAGGACCTGGTGGGGCTGGGGTGGGTCCTGCGGGGCTGTGGGTCCCCACGTCTCCCTACTTCTTCCCTCTTCTGTGTGTGGTGACCCCTCCAGTTGGAGGGGATCTGGAGACCCAGGCCAACCCAGGGTCAGGCCATACAGGATCACTCATGAAATCACTCACCGTGGGTTTGAATCCTGGCTCTGTGCTTACTAGCTGGGGGACAGGGGGTACTTTACTTCATCTGACTGAATCTCAGTGTCCAGAGCCAATAACAGGGCCAGCCTTCTGGGCGGCCCTGCCAGAGCTTTCTGAGCTAAGGCACTAAGAATACTCAGAACAAGTTGCTATGGGAAAAGGCTGGAACCCCTCAAAAAGATAAATATAAAATCACCATGTGACCCAGAAATTGCACTCTAGGGACATACCCCAAACAACTGAAAGCAAGACAGATATTTATATACCCATGTTCATAGCAGCGTTATTCACAATAATTAAATGGCAAAAAACAACCCAAGTCTACCCAAAAAATGAATGGATGGACAAAATGTGGTATAGCCATACAATGGGATATTATTTGGCCTTAATCAAAAAGGAGTGGAATTCTGACATATGACATGAATGAACCGTGGAGACACTATGCTAAGTGTTCTGGTGTGATTTCAGTTGTGTGAAGTACCTAGAACAGGCAAATAGAGACAGAAAACAGAATAGAGGTTGTCAGGGGCGGAGGTCAGAAGAAACGAGGAGTTGCTGTTAATGGGTATAGACTTTCTGCTTGGAATGCTGAATAAAATTCTAGAAGTGGATAGTGGTTATAGTTGCTCATCCTGTGACTGTGCTTGTTCGTGTGTGTGTGTGTGTGTGTGTGTGTTAGTTGCTCAGTCATGTACGACTCTTTGTGACCCCACGGACTGTAATCCACCAGGCTCCCTCTGTCCATGGGATTCTCCAGGCAAGAATACTGGAGTGGGTTGTCATTCCCTTCTCCAGAGGATCTTCCCGACTCAGGGATTGAACTGGGTCTCCTGTATTGCAGAAAGATTCTTTACCATCTGAGCCACCAGGGAAGCCCAGTGAATGTACTTAATGCCCCTGGAAAATACACTTTAAAATGGTTAAGGTGACAAGTTAAAAATAATTTTTTTTAAGTTTTAAAAAATTCTTAGCACAGAATCTGTTATATTGTATACACTCAAGAATCAGTAACATATATATGTCGATGCTAATTTCTCAATTCATCCTACCCTTTCCTTCCTCCAATTACAAAAATAAAGAAGCAGTAGCTATGATCAATATTCATAGCATTGCTCACATTTCTCTACCATTTGCTCTCACTGCTGTGTCTGTTTCCTGGCATGCAGGACTTTGGGTCCCAAAATCAGACAACCCAGAAGGGTTGGTCATCTTATCTGCTAACTCTCTCTTCCCTTTGTGTGTCAGTTCCAGAACTCAGAGGGACAGTGGTTTGGTCCAACTTGTCTCTTCAAGCCAAGCTGCAATGTTACCTACAGACCTGCAGAGGGTGTCCTTGGAGCCAGGGCTCACCCTTGGTCATCTAGCGGGGTGGGGTAGAGGGGTTTCTTCTGATGGGCCTGTAGCTGAGGCAGACGTCCGAAGGTTTCCAGTTAAAATTCATCTGGGGAGGTTGGGAACTCCTCACCTGGGCCAACCTGACTATCAGACAAACAGCCATGGCTGAAAGCAGACCCCAGCCCAGGGCCTTGTTTCTTAGCCCAAGACCATGTTCCAGCCTGGTTTCTGGTCTTTACCACCCACCCTCCCTCACCCTGATACCACCACCTTGCGCAGGAAGAAATCAGAGACCCCCACCACCCTGCAAACGGGGGTGGCAGCTGCTGGGGTGTGACTGGGTACCTTCCCCTGGCCTTCCAGCTTCTCCACGTCAGTTTCAACAGTGACCCTAGGGCCTTCTGGGTGCTGAGTGCTTAACACCATCTCCTGTAAACCTCACAGCAGTCCTGGAAGGACGTTTCCAGGTGAGGAAGCTGAAGCCCAGAGCTGCAAGGTCACTTCTCAAGTTCATCCAACGGGACTGTGGCTGAGCCAGATTTGAAGCTGATCTGTCTGACTTCAGAGCATGTGTTTTTCCTGGCTTCCTGTCCCCCGAAGTCACTCCTCCTCCAGAATTCAGCCTTTCGGATCCCAGGCACCAGGGACAGGGCCTGACAACCCCAATCCCGTCCCCCGGAGTCCCACCACCAGTGAGAGTAGATACTTCTATAGCCTCTTCTGTGGGCCTCGCACTCCCTTTTGGAAAAGAGAGGGAGACTGGGTGGTCTCTAAGGGCCCTTGGAGGGGTGGGAAGGTGACGGGGCTGAGGCTCAGGGCTGACCTGGATCCTGGGCAGGGAGCGTGGAGGGATGTAGAGGTTCCCAGGAGCTCGGCCTCAGGGGGACTCTCCTGTCACCCTGGCCCCCGACTGTGTTCTAAGGGCTTTCCCAGCGTCATCTCTCGGCAGCCTCACAGCGGCCCGTGAGGTAGGCAGCATGTTACTCTCTTCATTTTGAGGCTCAGAGATGATCAGAAGCTAGCGTGTGGTGCACCTCCAGCATGTGGCGAAGCCAGTGGGAACTGAGCCCTTCTCACAGCGGGTGTCTTACTGCATCTCTGTCCCCCAGACTCCTAGCCTTTGCTGCACAGGGCCCCTTCTCTGTGTTCCCTCCCTCCATCCCCCCCCCCCTCAACTCTTAAGGTTAATCCCAGAGACAAGCGGCCAGGCCACTCAGGCCAGCCCGTCCTGTTCTCCGTCCACCAGATGGAGTAAAAGACCTCTCGGAGAAAAGGGAAGAATCTGGCCTCTCAGGCCAAGCCGACCAGAAAGGTGGTGTGTGCCGGAGGGCAGAAGTGGGTGGGTGGGTGGAGGGGTGATGGGCTGAAGGTGCGGTGGGGGCAGGAGCTTGTACCTGGGAGGAGGCCACCTGGCCTGAAGTCTCAACCCTGCCACGGCCTTGCAAGGCCCTCCCTTCTGCCAGCTGTCTCTGCCTGTCTGTAAAGGGGGAGGCAGGGTCCACGGAGCATGTTTCTCACTCTGTGATGTGCCTGGGAATCACTTGAGTATCTTTTCAAAAAGTAGATTCTGACCCAGTGGGTCTGGAGTGGGGCCTGGGAAGCTGCATTTCTGACAAGCTCCCCTAGTTGGAGGTGCCCACGCTGCCAGTTCTTGGCTGTAACTTTGAGAGCCTTGCCAGCTCTGACAAGTTTGCTTTTTTGAGTTGAACAAGGAAGACTTGCTGGGGTTCCAGACCCTTCCACAGAAGCGGTTGTTAATGTTCATTCATTCATTTAACAAGCATTTTCTGGGCCTCTGTGTGGCCGATGGGGACCTCTGATGGGGTCCCTGCCTGTGCTGGGGACCCCAAGGTGGACAAGAACCAGTCCCATACTTGAGGGCCCCATGGACACAAGAATCAGAGGTTACAGCCCACAGGACCAGGGCAGGGGGAGAGGGAAGCCAGGATCGGGGGCGGGGCAGAGGGTCCCCTGAGCAGCCATGGGGGGATGTTCAGGGCAGGCTTCCTGGGGAAGAAGACTCCTTCACCTGCTCTTGATGAATGAGCAAGAGAGCGGCCTGGCAAAGATGAGAGAGCGGGAAGGGGAAGGGTGTTCAGGGAGAGGAAAGGACACAGGCAGAGGCCCGGAGAAGAGAGTGACATGTTTATGGGCGGGCAGTGGTTGTGCAGTGAGGGGGCCACACCCAGACACACAAAGCAGGCACTCCAAGACATCAGCACACACACACGTACACACACCCACCTCTCGGAGGCAGCAGTGTGGGTAAGAGACAGCCTTCTAAAGAGACGAGAATCCTTGTTCAGGGAACCTCCATGAACTCCCACTGGAGTGGGTTGTTGTGAGGTGGTTTCCACCGTAGCTCTTTGCTTTCTTACCCTACCAGACACAGAAAGGATGGCTTCCAAGGCTCCTTCGACTCCATGACCAAGGCTCTCCCAGCTGCCAATCTCTAGGGTCCACTCCCCTTCTCTTCCCTGACTCCGGGTCTGGGAAAACCCAACCCCCCAGGGCCCCCACCTACCCCCACGCCGGTCTGCTCCTGCCCCTGCCTGCTCTTCCCCACCTCGATCCCTTGCTGGCCCCCCCACCCCACCCCAACAAATTTGGGAGGCAGTCAACTTCTTCCAAGGTGACTGAAGCTCAGAGGAAAGCAGACTTGTGCCCAGGTTTGAATCTTTCCACCCGGGGCAGCGATNGCCCCCACCTACCCCCACGCCGGTCTGCTCCTGCCCCTGCCTGCTCTTCCCCACCTCGATCCCTTGCTGGCCCCCCCACCCCACCCCAACAAATTTGGGAGGCAGTCAACTTCTTCCAAGGTGACTGAAGCTCAGAGGAAAGCAGACTTGTGCCCAGGTTTGAATCTTTCCACCCGGGGCAGCGATGGGGTGCAAGGTCCTGTCTACAAAAGGTCATGGTCTCAGACTCCCTTTGCCTGGCCACTGTCCCAAGGCCGAAGTATTCGGTCATCAATTCTGTGATGTTCCTGTAGATATCTGAAGTTCCAACTAACTTTTCGTCTGCATGTGCCATCAGTTACTGAAAGAGGGGTTGTAAATCTGTCCCTTTCTCCTTTTTTTTTTTTTTTTGAGTTTTGCTTTGTATCTTTTGAGGTGGCGTGACTAGTGGCATGCAGCTTTAGGACTGGTGTTTCTGTCTGCTATACGGAACATTTTTTTCCACTGTGAATAACTCTTTATCTTTAGCATTTTCCCCACCTTGAACTCTACTTTTGCTGATATTAATGTAGCCACACCAGTTTCTTTGTGGTTACTATTTGCATAGCATAACTTTTCCCATGTTTTTACTGTCCTTGTTTCTGTATCTTTATATGGACCTCTTTCTCCTGTCAGCAGCATATGATTGAATTTTATTCATTTTTATCCGGTGTGGAAATGTTTGACTTTCAGTCCGAGTAGTGAAGGCGCTTGCCTTTAATATAAGTGCCAGTCTATTCAGCTGTAGGTCTTCTATGTTACTCTTTTTTTTTTTCTATTTGTCCCACTTTTTCTGTTAATTTTCTCTTCTTTCTTGCCCTCTCTTTCCAACCTGAAATTACATACTCAGCAAAAAAATACCCTTCGATAATGATGGCAAAATGGAAATAGTTGGGGCAAGTACAGAAGAACCATACAAAAGAGATCTTCACGACCCAGATAATCATGATGGTGTGATCACTCATCTAGAGCCAAACATCCTGGAAGGTGAAGTCAAGTGGGCCTTAGGAAGCATCACTATGAACAAAGCTAGTGGAGGTGATGGAATTCCAGTTGAGCTATTTCAAATCCTGAAAGATGATGCTGTTAAAGTGCTGCACTCAATATGCCAGCAAATTTGGAAAACTCAGCCACAGGACTGGAANCATCCTAAAGGAGATCTGTCCTGGGTATTCATTGGAAGGACTGATGCTGAAGCTGAAACTCCAGTACTTTGGCCACTTAATGAGAAGAGTTAACTCATTTGAAAAGACCCTGATGCTGAGAAAGATTTAAGGCAGGAGGAGAAGGGGACGACAGAGGATGACGTGGTTGGATGGCATCACCGACTCAATGGACATGAGTCTGAGTAAACTCTGGGAGCTGGTGATGGACAGGGAGGCCTAGCGTGCTGCAGTCCATGGGGTCGCAGAGTCGGACACGACTGAGCGACTGAACTGGGGCAAATAAAGACTACTAATTCATCACTAGCTCACCCCATCAAAGGAATTAGTAAAGGATGGTTTTCTGGCAGGAGAAAAATGGATCCCAGATAGAAACTTGAAAACACAAGAAGAAATGAAGGAAAATAGAGAGAGACAATATGTGGTTAATCTCACCAAATATCGTCTGTATAAAACAATAACAATATCCTCTTGCGGAGTTTGAAGTATATAAAGAATTAAAATACCAGATGGTGGCAGATGACAATAGCGTGTAAGTCAGGAGGGGGTAAATGGTGATCTTAGTGGCCTGAAGTTCCTGGATTTTCCCACAGGTGGCCATAGTACTGTTCTAATTTGCTGTATATTAGACTTTACTGAGTCAAGAACTGTGTCGTAATCTCTAGTGGAAGCAGGAAGAGAATGGAAAACTAATGAGCTAATGAAGAGATGATACGGGTCAATAAAAAACACCAAAGCAACCTAGAGCAAGATGAGAAAGGAGAAAAAATATTTTTTAACTGAAAAAAAAAAAAGAATGCATAAGCTTCAAGGTAATAAAAATATTCTTCAATTGGGTGATGGGCACACCGGGTTCATTTCAGTTTGATTCACATACTATATAAATATTCTTTTGTCTCTTCTCCATAGTTAACAAAAACAAATTTATAAAACAAAGCGAGTGGCAAAACTTTAGGCACATGTAATGTGATTTCATTTGCACAAATGTATATTAAAAATAAAGAGAATCAAATGGAAAATAGGTGAGATGAATAGAAACATATAGTTTTTTTTTTTCCCCCTTGAAGGAAAAAAAAAAGAAAATCTAGAAGCTTATTTGCCAAAAATACAATCTGTGGGTGTCTCTGGGTGTCAACATCTAGAAGCTTATTTGCAAAAAATGCAATCTGTGGGTGTCTCTGGGTGTCAACATCTAGAAGCTTATTTGCAAAAAATGCAATCTGTGGGTGTCTCTGGGTCTGTGAGCTAGGGAGGGCTCGAACACAGAGTGGAAACTTTCAAGTTTTGCCTTGCAGCCTGTCTATGGAGTTTGCATATTTTTTCAGTAAGCATGTATTACTTAAAGAATTACATATCACCAACCGGCCACAAATGTATTGCCGTTCTGAAGAGATAAACGTTTTAAATGTAAGGAGAATAGGACCTGGTAAGCCTTGCAGCCTGGCAAGCTTAGGACGGGGTTTCCTTTCCTCTGTCCGCATTTAGCACCTGGAGCCGGGACCGATCTCCTGCTGTCCTGAGCCGCGTCGCCCACACGGTGGCGCTGCGGGGCAGGTTCAGCCTCTCCCGGTAGAGGCGGGAGTGGGAGTGGGAGTGAGTGGGATGCTGTCGCGGTGGAGGTGGTCGGGGGGACGGCGCGTCTTCATGAACAGATTGATTTCTTCTGCAAACTGCCGACAGCCTCACCAGGTGGCATCCGGAGCGCTCGCACACGCCCCCGTAGGTGGCTCTGGAGCTTTTCAGTGCCAGCTGTCGGGTCATCATCCACGTGGGGCCGCCCAAGCCACTTGGCCGCGCTGAGTTCAATGCCCTCGGGTACCCCAGTGGCCAGACTGGATTCCCAGAGCCCGTGGAGCTCTCACGGGGCTTGTGAGATCACGCTGGGACTTGTCCCCAGAGGGAGTGAGCGCAAGGTCCCGGGAGGGGTGCAAGCCTGTGGACCCAGCTCACCTATCAAGGAGCTGCGAGAGGGAGGAGGGGGAATCTGGCCTTGGATGATAGTTCCTGGGTCTCTCTGGCCTGAGACTGGGTATTTCTGGTCTCTGTCTCCAAATTCCCCCTCATGTAAACCTGAACAAGTCACTGCCTGCTTAAGACACACCTTGGCTCCCCATTGCCCTCAGGAAAACATCCATGCTCTTCACCCCTGGGACACCCCACAACCCACCTCCGCCTCCTGGTGCCCCAGGCTCCACCACCCTCAATCCTTTCCTTCCTCCTGCCTGTCCTGCTCTCTCTCCCCTCTGGGCCTTCTGCGTGCTGTCCCCGTTTGCTCAAACACTTTTCCACCCCCTTTTCTTCCTTGGCTAACTCTGTCCCACCTTCATACCTATCATTTAAATGTTACCTCCTCCTAGAAGCCCCTGTGACTCCTGTGGGCCCCTAGACCACCCTCTCCTATAACCGTCTGACTCTTGTGACCCCATGGACTGTAGCCCACCAGGCTCTGTCCATGGGATTCTCCAGGCAAGAATACTAGAGTGGGTTGCCATGCCCTCCTCCAGGGGGATCGTCCTGATCCAGGGATCAAAACTGTGTCTCTTACGTCTCCTACACTGGCAGGCAGGTTCTTTACCACTAGTGCCACCTGGGAAGCCCCATCCATAACCACACTTGACTTTAATTATGTACTGATTGCTCGCTTCTCCCCACTGAACGCGGGGCCCCTTAAGGCGGGTCTGCCTGGCTCATCATTGCTTTCCCAGGGCCAGGATGGCCCCTGCTCCACAAATCAAGGTTCTGTGAAACAGTGTGAGTATGCATCGAATGGTGGGGGCTCCTTCTGTTTGAGGTACCCAAGGGGACGCAGTAAAGGTGCTTTGTGGGCTGTGGATGGGATGGAGGAGGTGGGGAGGGACAAGACAGATTCAACTGCCCATCCAGAGGAACCACTGGGGTCCCCTTGGGTTTCTGCTGCCTGGAAAAAGAAGCCAGGCTGGCTGGAGGCTACCAGGGCCCCTCCCCAGCACACAGAGAGCAGCTGGACACAGGCTGACCTCAAGCAGCGCCAGGAAGGAGGTGGGTGTGTGGCTCCACCCAGCTCTGCCCAGCATCCTCCCTTCACATGCGGTCACCTCCCAGACCCCAGTGTCTAGCCCACATGCCTCGCTGGTGGGAGGCATCTCCCCACTGACTGTCCTCAGCACCCTCCACTTCTCTGAATTCATCATTCTTCCCCAAATTGCTTCTCCTCCTGCTTCCCCATTCCCGAGGCCACCACCCCCTTCCTCCCTCTCCCACCCCGTCTCCTAATCACCAAAGCCTGATTTGGTCTCTTATCAAGGACCCCTCCATCTGTCTTGCTGACCTCTCTAGGGTCCTGTGAGGATAACACTCCCACCCGGTCTGCCCCTCACCCTCTCCACACTCCGTATTACAGCCAGACTTTTCTGCTCCCAAACATGCTGTGATGGTCTCTCCTCCTTGGTCTGGTGCTAACCCCTTGGCCTGGGCATCCCCTGGCTACCTGGTGAACATGTGTGTGTCCCCCAGGCTCCTGCTTGGACACCCCTTCTTCCAGGAAGCCCTCCTGGGTCTAGCGCCCTTCCTTGGGGCACCCACAGTCCCCGAGGCTTCCTCGCATGTCTGCCTGGGCCGCAGTGCATTGTCAAGCCCTGTGCTCAGAGTTTGTCCTCAGCTCACTCAGCTGTTCAGCATCACCTCACGCTCTCCTTGCCAAAAGTCCTCCCCCTTGGTTCCCAGGTCCCCGCCTCCTCCTCCTTACCGGCTGCTCCTTCTGAGTTCTCTTGCAGGTTCTTGCTCATCTCCCTGCCCTCTAAAGTTGGGGCGCCCCGGGTTTGGGCCCCCAGACCTCTTCTCTACTCCATCTCCTCTCTCCCTTGGGGCTGGCATCCAGGCTTTCGATCCCACCCGTGTGCTAACAGCCCCACGTTCCCACCTTCAGCCTGGACCTGTCCCCCAAGTCCAGGCTCTGTCCTGTAGGCTGCTCCTCACCTCCCCACTCCATGGCTAATACACAGCTCCAGTTCACATCGTTCAGATNGGCTGGCATCCAGGCTTTCGATCCCACCCGTGTGCTAACAGCCCCACGTTCCCACCTTCAGCCTGGACCTGTCCCCCAAGTCCAGGCTCTGTCCTGTAGGCTGCTCCTCACCTCCCCACTCCATGGCTAATACACAGCTCCAGTTCACATCGTTCAGATGAAGCTTGGGCTTCAAACTCCCTTCTCCCAGCTGCTCTTCCTCCGTTGTCCCCATTGCTCTCGTTCATGAGACCCAAATCTCAGTGTCGTCCTCCATACGTTTTCACCACCCTACATCCAGTCCACGAGGAAAGCCTCCGGCTGCCTTCAGAGTGGGCCTCCCTGGTGGCTCAGTGGCAAAGAATCTGCCTGCTAATGCCGGAGACTCGAGAGACATGGGTTTGATCCCTGAGTCAGGAAGATCCCCTGCAGAAGGAAATGGCAACCCACTCCACTATTCTTGCCTGGAGAATCCCATGAACAAGGGAGGCTGCTGTGCTACAGAGTTGGACTCGACTTAACGGCTGAACACCACCACCACCGCCTTCAAAGGACACCCCTTCCCACCCCACTCACCACCTCCAACCATCTGGCCTAGACTCTCTTATCAGGTCAAGTTTGGTGACCTCTTGACCCTTCTCCTGCTTCAGCCCTGGCCCCCTTCTATCTGTTCCCAACCCAGCAGTCAGCCCCGCTACCCCAGACCTTCCACTGGCCCCCTCCTGACTCGGAGTAACAGCCAAGCCTTCCCCTGCCTGCAGGACCTTGGGGAGCTGACTTCTCTCTCACTCTCACCCCAAGGCTGGCCTCCTTGGCTGTTCCTGAGAACCCCCACCTCAGAACTCTTGCACCGGCTGTTGCCTCTGCTTTGGACAATTCCCACCCCCGCATGTGGGCAGCCCCGTCCCTCATTGCTCTGGAGCTCTGCTCTAGAGGTCTCCGCTGACCAGCGCGCACACAACTGCAGCTCCCAGGACTTGCTGGCCCCTCACTCTGCCTATTTTCCTCACCAGTCCTTATCATCACCTCATCTATCGTGTCTGCTTGTGTCTCCTCCACTAGAACATGAATCCTGGAAAGCCGGGATTGTTTTTTTTCCTCTTGTGTTCAGTACCTGGCATGTGTAGACCATCTTTCACCAGACAGTGAAGACCAAGAAAGCAGGGATATGATTGCATTCACCACCAGCACCAGAGGACTCAAGCCATCTTCACTACTCAACAGATAATGAACACATGGATGGATAGGTGGGTGGGTGGGAGGATGGATGGGTGGATAGATGGAGGATGGGTACTTCGGTGGATGAATGGTTGAGTGATGGATGGTTGGAAGGGTAAATGGATAGAGGGTGGGTAGATGAATGGACAGATGTGTGGGTGGATGAAATGTAGTTGGTTTACAATGTTGTGTTACTTTCAAGCATACAGCAAAGTGATTCGGTTATAGATGTACATATATTTTTGGGGAGGTTTCAAATTTTTTTCCCTTATAGGTTATTAAAAATATTGAGTATGATTCCCTGTACTATACAGTAGATCCTTTTTATTTATTTTATGCATAGCAGTGTGTATATGTTAATCCCAAACTCCTAAATTCTTTCTCTTCCCTCCTTTCCCCTTTGACAGCCATAAGTTTGTTTTCTAATGCCTGTGGCTCTATTTCTGTTTTGTATATAAGTTCATTTGTATCATTTTTTCTGAGTCCACATGTAAATGATATATATTTGTCTTTGTTCGCATGCCTTTTGACATAGCAATTGTGCTTCTGAAAATATCTCCAATTCAAGTCCCAGCACTGGTGCACAGAAATAGCTGGGTTGCTTGTCATCACGTGCAGCAGGGGCCAGCCTGGATGTCCCTCCGTGAAGGACTGCTGGGCATGGGGGCAGAGCATCGCGCAGCACTTGGTGGCCAAACAAAAATCAAAGAGGAGATGGGAAGAGTCAGGACTGAATTGCTAAGTGACAAGAGCACATCACAGGACGATCATAGGATGAGCCACGTGTGGTGTGAATGAGCACATACTCTGCACGTGTGTGTGTGTCCGTGTGTCCACATCCGTGTGCATAGGAAGGAGGCTGGACTCCTACTCACCCACCTCCTCACCACATCATCCCTAGGGTACAGAGTGGGACTGGAGGGGAACTTTCCTTGTTAATCTATATACTTCTTTATTGACTTTAACCAATCAGCGTGCGAAGTGAAGTGGCTCAGTCGTGTCCGACTCTTTGCGACCCCGTGAACTGTAGCATCTGTNATAGCTGGGTTGCTTGTCATCACGTGCAGCAGGGGCCAGCCTGGATGTCCCTCCGTGAAGGACTGCTGGGCATGGGGGCAGAGCATCGCGCAGCACTTGGTGGCCAAACAAAAATCAAAGAGGAGATGGGAAGAGTCAGGACTGAATTGCTAAGTGACAAGAGCACATCACAGGACGATCATAGGATGAGCCACGTGTGGTGTGAATGAGCACATACTCTGCACGTGTGTGTGTGTCCGTGTGTCCACATCCGTGTGCATAGGAAGGAGGCTGGACTCCTACTCACCCACCTCCTCACCACATCATCCCTAGGGTACAGAGTGGGACTGGAGGGGAACTTTCCTTGTTAATCTATATACTTCTTTATTGACTTTAACCAATCAGCGTGCGAAGTGAAGTGGCTCAGTCGTGTCCGACTCTTTGCGACCCCGTGAACTGTAGCATCTGTCCATGGGATTCTCCAGGCAAGAGTACTGGAGTGGGTTGCCATTTCCTTCTCCAAAGGATCTTCCCAACCCAGGGATCGAACCCGGGTCTCTCGAATTGTTGGCAGACACTCTTTCCGTCTGAGCCACCAGGGTAATCAGCTTGTATTCCTGTGTTGGGCGACTGTCCCTAGGTATGTTTCAGCACTTGATCTAAACACGCATTTTTCTAGCTTCTTGACGGCAGGCAGTGGTTGAAGGCAGTTGGGTTGGGTAGAGTCAAGGCCCTCTTCCACCCAACTTTCCAGCCTCACCTCCCAGTCTTCCCAAACCTGTACAGCAGGGGTTGGCAAGCCCTAGCCTGTGGGCCGTATCAGCCCACCATCTTGCTTTTGGACAGCCTGTGGACTAAGGATGCTTTTTACATTTTTAAATGGCTGGGAAATAATCAAAAGCAGGATGCTGTTTCATGACATGAGAAAATCCTATGAAATTCAGATTTCAGAGTTGACAAGTAAAGTTGTGGTTGAAACAAGCCCACGCTCACTCCCTGATGTATTGCCCACGGCTGCTTCAGAGCTTTGACAGTAGGGCTGGGTCGTCTTACAACAGAGGCTGTGTGGCCCGCAAAGCCAAAAATATTGCCCATCTGGTCCTTTACAGAAAAAGTTTGCTGACCCCTGATACATAGTGCTTTTTGAAAAAATGTATATGTTTATTTATTCTTAAGTGGAGGATAATTGCTTTCACTGTTATGTTGGGTTTTGCTACACAACCACGCAAATCAGCTATTTGAATACACATGTCCCCCCTCTTGAGCCTCGCTCCTACCCCAGCCCCTCCCAGCCCTCCATGTCATCACAGAGCAGGAGCAGAGCTCCCCGCGCTACGCAGCAGCCTCCCGCTGGCTGTTTGCACACAGCAGTGTATAAATGTCAGTGCTACTCTCTCCTTTCGTCCCCCTCTCCCCTTTCCCACTGTGTCCCCACATCTGCTCCCTATGTCTGTGTCTGGGCTTCCCTGGTGGCTCAGAGGTTAAAGCCTCTGCCTGGAATGTGGGAGACCCGGGTTCGATCCCTGGGTCTAGAAGATCCCCTGGAGAAGGAAATGGCAGCCCACTCCAGTACTCTTGCCTGGAGAATTCCATGGAGGGAGGAGCCTGGTAGGCTACAGTCCATGGGGTCGCAAAGAGTCGGACACGACTGAGCAGCTTCACACTAGTACCTTTTATCCCAGGCTAATCAGTGGTCCTAGGACTTGGCCTCTGCTTTCTCAGGCCCTTCCACCCTACCCGCTCTCTCTGTCCCTCCCCTTGTCTGTTGCCCGGTCGCTCAATCACATCTGAGTCTTTTCAACCCAGGGACCACACCGTGCCAGGCTCCCCTGTCCATCATCTCCCGGAGTTTCCTCAGACTCCTGCATTGAGCAGATGATGCCATCCAACCATCTCTCCCCTGTCTCCTTCTGGAAAACTTGCTGTTTAGTTGCTAAGTTGTGTCCAACTCTTTTGTGACCCCCCCCCCACCTCCATGGGCTATGGTCTGCCAAGGCTCCTCTGTCCACGGACTTCTTCAGGCAAGAATACTGGAGTGGGTAGCCATTCCCTTCTCCAGAGGATCTTCCTGACCCCGGGATCAAACCTGCATCTCCTGCTTGGCAGACAGATTCTTTACCGTTGAGCCACCTGGGAAACCCTCTGGAAAACTTGCCACCCTAAAAGATTGCTTCCAAACCTCCTGGCTGATGCCTTGGGCGTCCCTTCCGGCCCTCCCTCCCCCGTCCTAGTGGAGATCCAGGGACTCTGATTCATTTCTGTGTCTCCAGCACTTGGCACAGTCTCCAGCAAAAGTTTGCTGAATTGCATGGCTGCCGTCATTGCCGAATGGGTAAAATGCTTCCAGCCTTCTTGGTTTTTTTCCTGACTCACCACAAAACCTGAAAACTAGCCAGGAAGCATGGGGAGGGGTGTGGGTCAGGTGGAGTGCAGAGGGCTGAGTTCATGTGAGGGGTTCTGAGGGTCACGGGTTCCTCCCGAGGCCAGGACTGGTGTGCAGCAGCATGGGGACAACACAGCATGACTCCATGGAAAGAGGACCTTACCTGGCATTAGAGGCAACTGACTTCCTGAGAGGGAGGGAGCTCCCTGTCCTGAGAGGTAAGCAAGCAGAGTTGGAGCAAGAATGTCATGGAAGAGATTTCTGCCCCCTCAGGTGTATGCACTGGATGAGCCTCAAACCTGGGGCTCTGGGAAGCCTGGGATCCTCCTGGGGCAGTGACCGGGCACTTGGGGGAACTTCTGAGGGCTGGGGGAGGAGGCGGATGGAGAGCAGTATGCTTGCCAGCCACCGAAGATCACCTCACATCGTGCCAGCCTGTCTGATCCCTGCTGCCGGAAGGCAGGGTGTGCTCATGTCTCCAGGGTTTCCTGGAACCCGAGGCAGGACCCCATCACCCAGCAACCAGGATGTCCCATTTGCAGCCCCACTGCTCATCACAAAATTGAGGACATCAGGAACTTTGAGGACCCCAGGCCACCATCCCTGTCATCCCCTCAGCCCCGGAAACCCCCCTAACTCCCTGCATTTATCTAGGGCTTGCTTCTTCCTGGAAAGATCTGAGATTCTTTCATGATAATTCAGCTTCACATTTGCAGGACGAAAAGCCCACAGCACAATGTGGTTGCAAGTCGGGGCCTTGGAATCCGCTGTGTGACCACCGAGGGCAAGCGACTTAACCTTCCCACAGCACCACGAGCAAAGGTCTCGAATTTCTAATCCAGCCCAGCAGCGTGGGGTGGTGTGAGGGCCCAGAGTTTGGGCCTTGCTCCTGCCGCTTCCTGGATGTGAGGTTGTGTCTCATTTCTGAGTCCTGGTTTCCCAGGACAACGCTGAGAGGGACTCAGAATGCAGGGAGGGGGTGCTGTCATCAGAAGGAGACCCTCCTTGTCCCTGTGGAGCCAGTGACAGGGCCAGCCTGTAACCTGCCCTTGTCCCCTGCCAGCTGGCTCAGAACTTATTTAAAGGTGCCAGCTCTCAGTTTCATGGCCATTGAACCAAAAAAGCAAAGTGACCCTCTCCTTAAATGCAGGAGATAGCAGCTGCTTAAAGGGGCCCAGGATGGAAGGTGGGGCTACCAGGGAGCAGATCCAAGGCTGCTCTGTCTTCTTGCCACCCTGTCCCATGTCCCACCTCTGAGCCTGCCTGTCACATCCTCCAGACAAGCTTCTTTTTCCTTCAGCTGGGAGGGCCTGTTAGGTGCTACAGTGGGGCCAGTAGGGCCTTCTCATCTCGCAGACAAGGTCTTACACCCCAGCTCTGCCACTTCTCAGGAATTCACTGTAGCCTCTCAGTGTTCCCATCTGTGAAATGGGACTCAGAGAACTTTTTTGGAAAAGTTGATGTGAGGTACAGAGAGGGTAACAGACTCACAGTACAGCCCCCCATCCCCAAGCAGAAGACCCTCTGGTCTCCCTCCTGCTGGCTGACCCTGGGGGCCCAGCCCTTCCTGAGAGGGGAGAACCCAGTCCAGGCAGATAAGCAGGAAGATGCAGGAGTGAGTCTGGGTCTGAGGAGCCCCGGAACTCAGCAGGAGGTCCTGGGTGGTGGGCTGATTATCAAGACAGGGGGCGGTGGGGGGAAATAACCATTGCAGCCAACACTTAGCCCTTCCACACATGTTTAGCTGGGATCCACTTCAGGTGGGCCAGCTGGAGACTGTTCTTGGTCCTATTCTACACCGTGGAGCTTCTGTGAAAGCAGGAGCTGGCAGATAAGATGCAAATAAGCATACAGCTGTGGCACTGAAGAAGACTCTTGAGAGTCCTTGGTAAAAAGGAGATCAGAACAGTCAGTCCTAAAGGAATCAACCCGAAACATTCATTGGAAGGTCTGATGCTGAAGCTGAAGCGCCAATACTTTGGTCACCTGATGTGAAGAGCCAACTCACTGGAAAAGACTCTGATGCTGGGAAAGATTGAGGGCAGGAGGAGAAGGAGGCAACAGAGGATGAGATGGTTGGTTGGCATCATAGACCCAGTGGATATGAATTTGAGCAAACTCTGGGAGTTTGCTCAAGTGAAGGACAGGGAAGTNCCTGATGTGAAGAGCCAACTCACTGGAAAAGACTCTGATGCTGGGAAAGATTGAGGGCAGGAGGAGAAGGAGGCAACAGAGGATGAGATGGTTGGTTGGCATCATAGACCCAGTGGATATGAATTTGAGCAAACTCTGGGAGTTTGCTCAAGTGAAGGACAGGGAAGTCTGGCATGCTGCAGTCCATGGGGTTGTAAAATCAAACACGAATTAGCTATTGAACAACAATAATGTCAGGTGATGTCTATCGAAAGGGCCAAGAAGAAAACTAAAGCAAGGAGTGGGGTGAGGGGAGGGGCAGGGGACCTGATGTCTCCGAGAGGTGGTGAGGGACCTGAACACAGAGTGGGGATAGCGAGGATTTGGGGGGATTTCACTCTAAGCAGGGGAAATGGCCAGACCCTGGAGCACTTCAAAGAAAAGGCCTGTAAGTCTGGGCTAGGGGCAGAGGGGAGGGAGAGAGATGAGATAAGGAGGGCCTGGAGGGTTGTGTTGAGGATTCTCAACTTTAGCTTTACCGAGCGCTTCTTCTGGCCCTGTTCTAAGATCGACCTGTATTAACTCATTAATTCTCCCACCAGCCCTCCAGGGACTCTCCTTACTTCTATTGCAGGTAAGGAAACGGAGGCTCTGAGAAGTAAAATCACTTGCTGAGGGTCACCCAACTGGTAAACGGGGAGCTGGGGTTCAGACCCAGGCAGGGTTGCCTGTCCTCACTTGAGATACCAGCCAGGATGCTCCAAAGCGGACTCCAGCACGTTGGTCTGTGTTCTGGAGAGGAGCCGTGCAGGGTGGGATAGGGTCTGAGCCTGGGGTCAGGCTCCACTCCAGTTCAGAGCCCCAGACTGGGTAAGACTATGGACTTCACTTGGCCCTGGACACAGGGTTTAACTGGAAAATCAGAACCCAGAGCAGAAGAGAACCTGAATGTTCCATACCACCAGGGGTGCTGGACGTCTCCCGCCTTATTCTTAGTCCATGCAATGGTGTTGCCTGCCCTTACCAGTGTCTGCCGGGAGAACACCTCTTCATCCCTGTCTGTCCAGCTCAGTTGACCCCTCCTCTGCAAAGCTTTTCTGTATTATTATTTTTAAATGTATGGATTTATTTGGCTGCACTGGGTATTCATTGCTGCACAAGGACTTTCTCCTGTTGCGGTGAGTGGGGGCTACTCCACCCTGGTGCCCGGGCTTCTCGTTGTGGTGGCTTCTTTTGTTGCAGAGCAAGGGCTCTGGAGTCTGGGCTCAGTAGTGGCGGCGCACGGGCTTAGCTGCTCCACAGCATATGGGATCTTCCCGGACCAGGGATCGAACCTGTGTCCCCTGCATTGGCAGGAGGCTTCTTAACCACTAGACTACCAGGGCAGCCCTGTGCGGCTTTTCTGGTTCTGCTAAGCAGATTGGTCCCTCCTCCAGCCTCACTTTATTCCCCTCTAGCTTTCAGATCCTTAGGTTTTGGTTCTTCCTTTACGTGTCTGGCTCCCAGGCTTGGCCCAGCCTGGGCGTGGCAGGCACAGAAAGAGTGAGTGGGCGGATGCAGTAGCATCTCTATGGCAACCTGCTGGCCTGTGACAGCGTGGTCCATCTAATCCATTTCCACCCTATGAGGAAAGGCCAGGAGGAGTCCCATTCCACCACCAAGACTCCCAAGTGCAGAGTCAGTAGCTCAGTGTCACCCACCTCATAAGCAGCAGAGTCTGGATAGAAACCCAGGTGGTTGACTTCAGCCCTATCACCCTCTAGCAAGAAAAAGACCTCAAGTGCCTCTGTGCAAGTGGGCCCCCATAGCTCCCTGAATCCCTGGGACTCCCAGAAGCCCTGGGGTCCCTGGAGGTTGGAGGAAGTAGAGGGAACTGGATCTGAGCTCACCTGTTAACTGGGGGTCCAGACTTCCCATCCACCACTCCTAGACCCCCTCCCCCACACCCGCTGAGTCAGAGATCCAGGGAGCCTGATGCCTGCAGCTGCCTGGGTAGGGCCTGACCTCCCTGTAATTAAGGCAGCGGGAGGCTGGGCGCTGGGATCTCTGTCATCACAGAGGGGTGGTCACGGGTGACAGAGGAGCTTCCTCCAGGCTAGGCCAACCACGTCAGCAGCCACCGGCTGCTCTGGGAGCGCTGGGCAACAGCGGGGGGCTGGGAGGGGTCGGGGGTGCTCCCCTCCCTGCCACGCAGGCCTGGCCCCTCCTGCCCGCCTCCCAGCTTGTCTCTTTCTCCCATCTCACCCCTCTTTCTTTTCTAAACTTTCTATTGACAGTTTTTGGGGGGCCACACCACATGATATGCAGGATCTTAGTTCCCCAAACAGGGGCTGAGCCCTGGCCCTTGCCGTGGAAGTGCAGGGTCCCAACCACTGGACCACCAGGAAAGCCCCCATCTCCCGCCTCTTTTTTAAAAAAGGTTTTCTTTCTTTATTCAGCTGTGACCGGTTGTAGCTGTGGCATGCAAGAGCTTTTAGTTGCAATTTGTGGGATCTAGCTCCCTGACCAGGGATTGAACCCCAAGCCCCCAGCATTGGAAGCACCAAGCCTTAGCCCCTGGACCACCAGGGAAGCCCCCATCTCCCTCCTCTTAGTGTCCCCTCTGCCTCAGCCTCAGAGTCATGTCTCCAAAACTCTGGTCACTGAGGCTCAGTTTCTAATGTCCCAGTGATCTGTGGGGAACAGACAGTTTCTCTGCTGTAAGTGCAGAGTGTTAAGGAGAATTCGGGGGAAAGGGCTGTCTCCAGGGATACCCAGGTATCCACTAGGATGCAGGCCGTCCTCTGGACAGAGGGCTTTCGAGGCTGCTCGTGCGCCCTGGACCAAGCCTGCACTCCTGGGCTGTGATCCCACGTCCTCTGGTTCCAGCCCCAGCCACTCACCTGCTCCGACACCCTACCGGCCACTTGTCATTCCCTCTACGCGCTCCCTTCATTTGCCGCTGTCACACCCTCCCTGCCTCTGTGCCTTTCCCTCTGCCATTCCCTCTGCCTGGGAGGCTCGCACCTTCTGGAACTCGCCCATCCAAATCGTGCTTTTCTCTCTGTCCTGTTCAGATACCTCCTCCCCCAGGCAGCCTTCCCTGATTGGGCCCAAATGACACTCTCCCTGCCCCACAAGCCCGGGGCCCTGTCGTATTCTGGGTCTGAGATGTGGATTGAATTACTGCATCTTTGTCCTCCCCCCAACACCACCTCCCTCCCTACCAGCATCTAGGCTATGACCTCTCTGGGGGTCCAGGCCTGGTCTGAAGGCCACTCACAGGTCTCGAACAAGTCAGTTCTCTCTCATCGGCCTTGTCCTCGTCTGTGAAGCAGGGCGGGCAGGGTTTCTGCTGGCGGGGTCCCTGAGGAGTGACTGTATCCACATGGGGAACACTGGGACCAGTGCCCGGCTCTCATTGTCGCTCAGTGGGTGGCACCCCGTGTTATTATAGCTGTGCCCATAGAGGCCAGTGTCCCTCTCCCCTGGGAACTTAACAGCCCCCATCCAGTCCTGCCCCAACCTCTGCGCCCTTACACAGTAGCCAGAGAGGCCTTTCTGAAGAGCAGCCTGGAACGTCTCCCTCCTGTGCGTCCTCCCCTGGGTCAAACCTGAGAACCACCCCCGCCTGTGAGGCCCTGCCTGCTCCCTTCTGCTGCTTCTCTCCCACCACCTCCTCCATGGCCGCTGCTCCAACTGCCTGGGACTTATCGAGGAGGTCACCGAACACCCCAAGTGCCATCTCAGTTCAGGGCTTCTGCACAGGACGCTCCCTCTACCCAGCACACCCTCCCCCTCACTCCCTCCTTCTTCAGCTGGCTAATTGCTACTCACCCATAAGGCCCCAGCTTAAGTGCCCAGTCCTCCAGGAAGCCTTCCCTGACCACCTCCCCCTGTCTGGATGAGGCAGCCCTTTTTTTTTTTTCAAGTTCCCACAGCTCTTAGCGCAGACGCTGCATTGCACAGGCCTGTTTACCTGTGAGCTCCAAGAGACCAGATGCTGAGACTTGCTCCCTCCTGCAAAAGCCAGCACCTGGCACAGTGTCTGGCGCGGAGTAGATGCTCAAAAAAAATCCTAGCGTCTGACTGAATGGATGGATGAGTCAATTTCTGCATCCCCCACACTGCAGGAAATGTCTGTAGAACAGATTTGAGTGGGAGGTTCCAGCAGGGCCTGGGAGAAGCCCCTGGGGTTTGGGCACTGGGCGGTGAACAGAGCAGACCCCCCCATCCCCTCCTGTGGGTGGGTCAGCCTCCCCCCTTCCCACAGACCCCAGGGTCCCCCAGAGCCAGCTTCCAGATGCTCAGCCCAGGCTCACCCTTACCTCTTAGCTTTTCCATTTGCGCAGGCCGGCCAGATCCCCGCAGCCAGCGTCGCGGGCAGCCAGGCCAATCGTCCCGGCGTCTTCCTATTTTAGACATCTCTGCTGCCTTAGTCCCTTCTAATGTTTCCAGCCAGGCTGCAGGGGGAGGAAAAAGAGGTTACTGCTACTTTAAATGTACTGTATGAAGGCAAGGGCTGGAAAGGGGCCTGCGTGCAGGAATACCCAGTCATCTAGTTGGAAAAGCCGCCAGATGGAATACAAAAGGAGAAACCCAGACGCTCATGGAGACAGCCTCGGTTCATAAATCAGGTGGGGCCAGGGGCTGGGGGCCCATACGCCATGGAGCCCGACTCCCTCTTGGACCAAGACGACTCCTTCGGTAAGACCAGAGCGCCGGCAAAGTGGCAGAGTGCTGCTCAGGGAGACTTTCTCTGTTTGCTGTGGGAATCCAGGAATGCGAGTTGAAGCGGGGAGGAAGATGGGTACTGCCTGGGGGGGGGGGGCCTGTGGGTCATCGGTGCCAGGGTTGCAGGGCACAGAGCTGAAGGGTCCCCGGAGCCGGCGTTCCTCAGGACCAAGCCTCAGTGGAGTTGGGGGAGGGAGCGGGAGTTTCGGCCGCTTCTGTTTTGCTCCTGGACCAGAAGGAAAGGAAGGAAGTTTGCAGCCCCCTGCCTGTCTGCCTCACACTCAGTCATCCCCAGGCCTGCCGGCTGTGGTGGGGGATTTAATTAGTGAGATCCTGCAGATAAATATAGATGGACCAGGCAAAAGGAACGCAGTCTGTAATTAAAGCCAGGCTGCAAGCATTCCCCGTTCTGCAGGGCCCCAGGGGCTGCCCCCAGGGAGTGCCCCTGCCGCAGCCTCCCTGCAAAGCCTGGGCAGAATGTTGGGCGAAAGTTGCTCGGGACAGAGCCCTTGTTGGGAGCCGGTGGCGAGGAACTTGTACATTTCCCAGTGGATCAGCCATTGCAGTTTCTGCAGGCTGGGGGGCTCCAGGGTTGCAGGAGTCTAAGACCTGGATTGCTCAGCTTGGCCAGGCTGTACATTTTTGGTTAGGATGCCAGAGGTGGGGGGTTGAGGGGGCACTCTGGCCATCTCTGCGATGTGGGAAGATGGGAAGCAGGAGGGCCGAGGGTGGCTGAGGGACTGAGGAGGGCTGGGCTAGGGGGACGTAGGTTTTAAGGTTCTGTAAGGAGGGGGCCCTATTGGCCTCGGAGAGGAGAGCTAGTCAAGGGAGGCGTCACTTCAGCTAGGATCAACCTTTTGGGGACCTAGATCGTCCTGGGCCTATGGTTCCTGCTAAGAAAACTGTGTGCTTATCCCCCTGGACCCCCACCCCCACCCCAGCCAGGCCTGGCTGCAGGGCACAGATTCAAGGCCAAATTTCCTCCCTCCTGCCGGCTCCAGTTCTTTCCAAGGAGAGGGGCTCTTGCCACGTTTGGAGCTGCACCCCTCAGGGGAGCTTGGCGCCACCTAGCCTAGCCCAGCCCAGATGCCCCTAGATGCCTGTGGGCCTGGCATCTTTGGGACGTCGGGTGGCCAGTGGATGCCTGCCAAGTGACCTCCATGTGCCAGGCTCTGTGTCAGGGTCAGGGGTGCAGGATGAGAGAACTCAAACCTAAGAAACAGTTTGTGACTAGTGAATGGAGAGAGGAAAGAGAGAGGGGGGAGCAAGGGAGGGAGAAAAGGGGGACGGCGCCTGGCCCTGGAAGAGCTCCTGGCCTCCGATGGGAGACAAATGATACGAGACTGGACTCTGAGTGGTGAGCTCCTGGGCGGGAGGCGGGCACAGACAGTCTGGAGTGTGGAACAGGCCTGCCTGTCTGCAGAGGTGTCCACCTGAACTAGGCAGGGGGACACCTAGATACCACCCCATGGAGGGCACAGACACCTGTCTGGGGGACCAACCCAGAGCCAAGCAGGGCTCCAGATCCCTGTCTCCTTAGCTGGAACTCACTGGTGTCTCAGAAACCCAGAGCCTCCACCTGCTGTCCCGCAGGCTTTCTAGCAGCAGTCTTGGGGCAGGGTAAGTCCGGGGCCCTTGGAAACGGAGACTGCTTGCGCCATAACTGCAGGGCCCAGGCCTCAGCTCTTTGTCCTCCCTTGTGGGAGCCTGTGGTTGGCCTTCTGAAAGCTGGGCAGGCAGTGAGGTGCCTGGGATCTGACAAGGGGAAAAGACAAGGGGACAGGGGACAGTTCCTCAAGAAAGTGATGAGCAGGAATGGAGGGGAACCCAAGAAGTCCTTGGGAGTGGCCCCAAGCTGAAGGGGCCATCCTGGCCAGGTCCTACAGTTATTCATCTAACAAATACTACTTCCAGATCCTGAACAAACTTTTGGGGTTGGAGAGACAAGTCAAACCTTGTCTCTGCCTTTGTGACACTTCCAGGCTAGTCTGGGAGAGAGGTAAGGACTGATGGGGAAGGCCAAGGCCCCATGGAATCCTTAACCCCACACTTGGAGTCCAGAAAGGCTTCCTGGAGGAGGTGACTCCTCCACCAAAGAAGTGGATGACTCCTTCTTTTATGAAACAGTTTCTTCACCTGGCTTCTGGGATAGGCCACCCTCCTGATTTTCTCCCGTCTATCTCCCAGTCTTTTTTTCTGGTTCCTTCTCTTGGACCCCTCACTCTCCCTGTTAACCACAATGTCCCTTCGGCAAGGTTGATCTTTTCTGCCTCCCTCTGTGATCTGACTCTTCTGTCCTCATCCCCTGGCTCTATAGGCTCCTGTAACATTGCTCTGTGCTTCCTCACACTCACCAAACTAGTCAATGTCCTCAGGGCCTTTCCATATCCTATTTCCTTTGCCTGGAATACTTTTCCTCTCTTTCTTCATTGAGCTAAATTCCTCCTCCTCCTCCTCCCAGTCTCCAGTGAAAGTCATTTCCTCAGAGAGGCCCTCCTTAGATCACATTGAAATGAAGTGAAGTCACTCAGTCATGTCCGACTCTTTGCCACCCTGTGGACTTTAGCCTACCAGGCTTCTCCATCCATGGGATTCTCGAGGAAAGAATACTGGAGTGGGTTACCATTTCCTTCTCCAGGGAATCTTCCCGACCCAGGGATCGAACCCTGGTCTCCCGTGTCAGAGGCAGACGCTTTAACCTCTGAGCCACCAAACAAACCACACATATTACTCTGTCAAATTAGAGCCCACTCTCCTACCCTCCCTTTTCCTTTATAGGACTGCTTCCTACCCACACGTCGCACATGGGCTTTCCTTATGGCTCAGCAGGTAAAGAATCCACCTGCAATGCAGGAGACCCTGGTTTGATTCCTGGGAAGATCGAACTGGAGCAGGGAAAGGCTACCCACTCCAGTATTCTGGCTTGGAGAATGCCATGGACTGTACGGTCCATGGGGTTGCAAAGAGCCGAACATGACTGAGCGACTCTCACTTTCATTTCCAGTCTCCTAGTCGCCCATTATGGTACACATATGTGTTTAACCTCTGTCCCCCACTCATCTCTAAGTGTCCCAGAGCATGGTTCTCTGCCTGGCCTGTAGTGAGAATCCAACAAATGCTTGTGAACGAGCGAGTGAGCAGACGACCGGCTGGCTCAGCCAAGGAGGTGAGAAAGGCATTCCAGGCAGAGAGAACCTTGAGCCGTTCTCTGACACTTCAGGTGACGGTGATGCTTCTTGACCAGGTGATGCCCGGTCAAGGGATGGTGAATTGAGCTCCTTGGGGACCCAGGATGGGGATAGGGTGGGGAGAGGCACAGCTGGAGGAAGGGCTCTGGGCCGCCCTTCTCTTCTTCAAGCAGAGCAAGACTTTCTTCCATTTGGTGCATACCCTGAGCTCTGATTCCATTCACCAGATGCTCAGGGGCTGAGAGGAGTTTGGCCGCATCCCTAGCCGCTGACTCTGATATTCTGGAGGCCTTGGCACATTCAGGGTATCTTAGCAGACAAGGCTGAGTAGAGCCCCATAGGATGCCCTGAGACATGGGACCTTAGAACAAGGTCCTTAGAACGATGTCCTTAGAACAAGGACTTGAGGGCTCAGACCACAGTCGGGGCGAGTGGCACACACAGGAGCAGAAACTTCTTTTATACAACAATCAGGGGCAGGAAGGCAAGGGTTTGGAGCCTGCACACTAACCCTAGCAGAGCCCATCATGGAGGTGACTCAGTTTCCCCAAGTGTAAATCAGGGTGAGGACCAGACAAGATCTGACTGACTCCCTCTGGCAAGGGCCTTTCAGAGCTGCATGGAAAGGCCAACCTAGAGAAGCAAAGCACAGTACTTCCTTCTCGTGTCCTCTGATAGCCAAGGAAGGGGACGAGGGGACCACCCAGTCACTGACTTGGCTGCCACTCAAGACCCTGAGATCCCTGCGGGCAGGCGCTGTGTCTTATTCGCTGCTGTGTCTCTAGGGTCCTGCACGGTGCCTGGCCCTGAGAAGGCGCTCCATAGGCATTCACGGGATGAATGAATGAGGGAATGAGCTGGATGCTGCCCTTAACTTAATCGTACCCTCGGGCATCTTCCTCCTCACTAGGCTTCTGGTTCCTTAACTGCCCGATGAGGGTACTGTCCTCCACACCCCCGACTGTTCCCAGCTCTGACCATCTCAGAGTCTATCCGACTCAGCACTTGGCACCCTCCTGCCTCCCTGTGGCCTGGGCCACATCCATCACCGGTGGCCTGGACTGAGTCTCTGCTCCTTGTTCAAACTCAGCTTCTCTGTCCGACAAATGGACAGACTCAGTGCTACGCTGCCTGTGTCCTGGGTTGACTGGGGTACCAGAGGGGTGATTGAGATGAAACCACAAGAGGCTGGACACCTGTTGGGGGGGGTTATGATTCATGGGTGAGGGAGCTGGGCTCAGACAGACGGTCAGGATAAAAGCTCAGGAAGGGGCTGGTTGCTCTGGCAACCCTGGGGGTGGAACAGACAGCTCAGAACCTTCAGTTTCTTCTGAGGATAACCGCCAAAGACTTCGGCTCCAGCTGGGGGCCCTGCAAAGAGGCAGATGGAGGTGATTTTGTAAAATTCCAGGTACGGCAGGTACCATTTACTGAGCACCTACTGCACGCTGTGCCCCCTCCCCAGGCAAGGTCCTTTAGGTACACTGCCTACTTGAATCCTCACAACAGTAGGCTGATATTATAGCTCCATTTTCCAGATGAGGAAACTGAGGCTCGGGGAAGGAATGTGACACCAAGACCTAAGAACAAATTCAGTGACTTAACCCAGGTTGCCACAGAGCCTGGGGGCTTCATTTGGCTGTACTTTCCAAGAGCCGTCTCTATGCCAAAGCTGCCACCCAAAATCCTGTCTACCCAGGAGTGTTTGTTAGAGCCGTTCAGGGGAGGAGCGTGACAGGGCAGGAGCCACCACCGAAGGCGTTGTCAGCTCAGCTGGGGACAGTGAGTGCAGGAGCCACTGGAATGGGAGAGGGTCAGTCTAAAGAGAGGGCTATTTTGGGCTGGAAGCTGTCAGGCAGCTTGATGTCACCGCTCCCTGGCCCTTCCCCCATGAGAGGGGGAAGCTGAAGATGTCATAAGAGACAGGCCTCAGCTGGTAGCAAATAGAAAATAACCATAAAACAGCAGCTATGTAGCTGGCCACGTGCCTCACATTCATCATCTTGCTTCCCCTTCCCCTGACCCTGCGAGGCTGGTGTTGTCCTCCTCAAGTTCAAGATAAGGCAACGAGCTCAGAGAGGCTGAGTGACTCACCGAGAATCACACGGCGAGGGAGTGGCAGAACTGAGAGTCCTGTGGGTTCGGCCCACGCAGAGCCCGCGCTCTGGAGCAGTGCCCACTAGAACCTTCTCTGAGGCTTCTGTGTGGGTGGATCCTGGGGAAGACGGGTGCTGTTCCTACCTGCGTTCCACCTCTCACGGGCAAGGGAGGGCCTGGGGCCTCCTCCTGGTTCTGCCACTCAGCTCACTCAACAGCAAGCCTCAGTTTCCCCAGCTGCTGGCCACCCAGACTCCCTGGGGTGGGGAAGGGAGGCCAACCCCGGATTCCTTCCGTCTTGCTCTATGGCTCTGCTGTGGACTGGCTGACTGGGCCTCTGGGGACAAGGAAGGAACAGGAGACGCTACATCCCCACGTGAGGTCCTTTCACAGGTGAAGGAGTCAAGCCAGAGAGGCAGAGTGGGGATCCCATTTCCTGAGCTCTGGCTACGTGTCCAGCTCTGTGCTAAGAGTCCACATGCAATCATTGGCTCCTCACACAGGGAGGAATAGCCCCATTGCTCAGATGTGGCAACTGAGGTTTTGAAGAGCCCAACGCCACAAGTTAGTGGAAGTACTCACAATTCAAACCCAGGGCTCCTACATGCCTGTGCTTCTGCCCGTTACTCTGGGCTGCCTCTCGGGTATCCTGGCCCTGGTCCTCAGCCGTTCTCTGTGTCCAGAAGAGCCTCAGTCCTGGCCAGTCTCACCTGGGCCTCTGACCTTCTCCAGCTGGGCAGGTGGAAGAGGGGAAGAGCCCCCCTTCTTGCCCCAGAGGATGCTGGGAAGAGGCAAAATCAGGAAGAAGAGTCAATAAAAGAAGAAGAATGAGCCTGGACAGGGAGGGGCTTAAATCTTGGACGCCCCCACAGCCCAGCAGATGGCTTCACAAGAAGGCCAGGGGGAATGGCCTAAGGAGGGTGGGAGGAGTCAGGCCGGCAGGGCAGGAGGAAGCTCAGGGAAGAGGAGCTGCTGTCTGCATGGTGAGGGGTTCCTGGTGGGAGAAGGGGGGAGAGGCTGACTCCGGGTTTTTAGGAAGCAAAGAGATTTCACCCTGGGCCCCCCGCATGGGCCTGGGCTTCTATCCTGCTGCACCTCCCCCAGGTCTGGGCCACGTGGCTCGTGTGGGAGGACCAGGGTGGTGCCCAGGTGGTGCCTTGTGGTACCCAGGTACAGATCCTCGTTGAATCACTCAGCAGCAGGGACCGTTCCCCTAAGCTTCCCTCCCACCTGGTATATTATTTCCTGGCATGTGTTAATTTCTATTTTATGGATGAAGAAACAGGCACAAAGAGGTGAGATCACTAAACCATGTCAGTCTTGTGAGTGATGGGCCCTAACTTATCCCCAGGCTGCTGGACCGCAGCTCCCTGCCCCTCTTATACCGAGAAAGCTGGTGGGCCTTTTCCATGAGGCCCAGTGTATCCCAGCACCCTCACACTGGCTGTTCTCCCAAATGGACCCCTGGGTGCTCTGAGACCCCCTTGGTTCCCACTGCCCAGCCTGTTCTTTCTACTGAGTGGGTATGCCCTGGGCTCCTGACCCCACTCCAGGCCTTCAGAAGCTAGAGCTATGCTCCTCCCAGCTGGATTTCCTCCCAAGAGGTCATTTCAGAAACCCTGAGAGACTAGAGCAAACAGAAAATGGCCCCAAGTGGAAGGAGGCTCAGGAGAGGGTCTTTGGGGGTCCTCCTGCCCACCCCCCCCCCACTGCATGGTACAGAGATGAGGGCCTCAGAGAGGAGGAACCAAAACCCCTCAAGGGCCATTCTACTTCCTAAGTGGTCCTGAGCTCTGCCCTGACTCTCCACCTTCTGCCCCCATCTCAGGCCATGCCCCATTTGCGATTCTTAGATAGCTGCCTTGTCCCCTCCTGGGGATCCCCATCTCCACCTATCCCCCAAACTCATCCTCTGTGTGCAGCTAAAAGGGCCACTATCAGGCATCTGAAAGTCACACGGGGCACTCCACTGCAGCAGGAGAGTGTCTAGACGCATTACCGTGGTGTCAAGGCGGTCCACCTTGGATGACGCTTCTGCCCTAGTCTCCAGCACACCCCTCTTTCTCTCCACTCCCTCATGATCGATTCATCTCCCTTTGTGTGTGCCATCTCCAGCTCCTCCCTCAGCTTTGCACTTGTTGATGCCCCTTGCCTGGAACCCTACCCCATTTCAACTCTTCCCACTACTTCTCCCCCAACCTGGCCGCTCTTACTCAACCTGAGGTCTCGCTCAGTCTGGGTGACCTGGGTGTCACCTCCTCCAGGAAGCCTTCCCTGACCATCTTGCTTGACCTCCCAGGCACCCATGTGCTGACAGGATAGTACAGTGTCTTTGCTTCCCTGCCTGTCTTCACCTCTCAGCTGTGAGCTGCTCCATGCACCAGACTGAAAAGTTGGAGGCTGAGAGGGTGGCGTGAGAAAAGAGGGCAGGGTGGCCTGGTGTCTGGCCTGTGTGGCAGGAATGTTGCTGTTCACGCAGAGGGGGACGTGGGTGGAAGAGCAGATTCTGGGCAGGAGGGCGAGTGATGCTCCGGGCTTGCTGTATCTGAAGGGCCTGCAGGGCCATCCAGGGGTTTTCTGTAGAAGAGTTTGTGACCTCCACAGAGGCGCCAGCCCTAGGGCGGAGGATGGCAGCGTCGGGGGCTTTCCCAGCTGCAACAGTACCACTCCCTTTCTTTAGGCTTTCTGAAATCTTCACTCACCTTCCCAGCCAAGGTGCTTCCACCTCCTCCAGGAAGCCAGCCCTGACCAACCCGGCTTAGGCTGCTCTGTTCTTTCCTTGACTGTCCCCTCCTGGTCCTCTAGTCCCAGGACATCTCACAGGCTATGTCTTGGAAGTCTTCAAGGACTGGCCACACCCCCTTGTCTCCTGTAGACTTCACGTACTGCCCCCGCCCCCCACCCCCATAAGGATGCCACAGAGAGACAACGCCAGTGTGGCCAGGAGCCCCGCCCCCTCCCCTGGACGGAGTCAGGTTCCCTGCAGTCTCAGCCAGGCAGATTCTGGGAAAACCAAACAGAAGCCTAGAGAGCTTCAGGTCAGATTGACACAGGCGAGCAGTGGGGAGGCAGGCAAGGGGAGGGTACATTTCTGTCCAATCTGGAAGCGTCTGCCTGGATGGCTGGGTCTTCGCAACCCTGGGCCTGAGGCATTCCAGCCGGTGACCTACATCCCAGCGTGCCTCTGTGCGTGCATGCGTGTGTGTCCGTGTGCGTGTGTGTATACATGCACAGGAATGCGAGTAGAGGGCATGAGCACCTCGCCGATAGGATGGAGCGCCTGCCTCTCGGCTGGCTGTGAGTGAGCTTATCAGGCTGCGGCCCCACACTCCCACNGCGTGCCTCTGTGCGTGCATGCGTGTGTGTCCGTGTGCGTGTGTGTATACATGCACAGGAATGCGAGTAGAGGGCATGAGCACCTCGCCGATAGGATGGAGCGCCTGCCTCTCGGCTGGCTGTGAGTGAGCTTATCAGGCTGCGGCCCCACACTCCCACCCTGGGGTGCCACAGACTCGGCACCAGAATGAAGGGTTGCTGGGTTCCAGAAAAGCCAGCCCAGGGCACACGGTTCCTGAAATGGCCAGGATGCCTGTCTCCCCCAGCCCCCCAGCCACCATCCCACCTCTGCCCTGGGCTGTCTCTCTCCCTTGACCCAAATCTCAGATAAATGGCCTCCCCCACCTTAGCTAACATGGAGTGTGGGGCATGGAACAGGGCAGTGGAGGGAGGGGGAGGGGACCCGGAGGGGACCCATCCAGAGCGTGGTGTGCGGCTGGACCAGGAGGTGGCGGGACGGGCCTGGCGGAGGCACCATGCGCTCTGGCCTCCTGAAGCCGGCTGCCAGATTCAGAGTCTTACTTAGGAGCCCTCCGGGGCTGTCCCAGGTCCATCCCTGGTTTTCTTCCTGGTACCTGGTACCCTCCTCCCCCACACCTGCCTGGGAAAGGAGAGTAGAGACCCTTCTGTCCTGGTGAGACTGTCCTTGACCAAGCGGCTGTGTTAACTCCATGGCCTAGAAGCCAAGGTACCTAGGAGGATGCCTGCTCTGAGACCCTTCAGTCTTTCCTTTGCCCAGCTCTATAGTGGACTGAGTCGGGGTAGCTATACCCTAGCTTCTGGGGCTCTTTTGCCACCCTGGGCCTCTGACTTGGAGACTATGGACAGCACCCGTCTCCTGCTGGGCCCACCTGCTCCAACCCTGCCCCGCCCCCACCGCACAGCATCCTACCCGCTCCCCCACCTGGCCTCATGCAGTTGCACAGACTCTGGGCTGAGGCTCCAGAAGCTTCCCCAGCCCCCCGCCCCAGGCCCACTGATGGTGCCTCAGCTCCGACTCCTTCCCTCAGCTCCCTGTTGAGGACAGACAGCTTTGGGGTTGGTACCCCCCTCCCTCTGCCTGCCTGGGGACCCCCTGATCAGCCCCTCCACCAGCCCCCTTCTCCAACATCACAGCTCATCCCCTCAGTGCCCCCAGCCTGCTCAGCTCCCTCGGGGTAGCCCCCTCGCCTCCCACACTGTCCTCCACACCATTCCCTGATCCAGACTGCTCAACCAAGGCCACCGGGGGAGCCCCAAATGAANATCAGCCCCTCCACCAGCCCCCTTCTCCAACATCACAGCTCATCCCCTCAGTGCCCCCAGCCTGCTCAGCTCCCTCGGGGTAGCCCCCTCGCCTCCCACACTGTCCTCCACACCATTCCCTGATCCAGACTGCTCAACCAAGGCCACCGGGGGAGCCCCAAATGAAGGATGTCCTCCACAGGCGCTGGCTCGCTGCTCCTCTGGGCTGAGAGGCCCTGGTGGGGGGGGGGCGTTGCTCAGAGTGGGTGGCACAGGGCAGGGTGGCTCGACTGGCAGCCTGTCTGAGTCAGATCCCTGACCCTTACCAGGTGGTATGTGGCTTCAGGAAAATTGCATAACTTCCCCCAGCTTCAGTTTTCCCTGTCTGTGAGATGGGCTGATTACGCCAGCCCTGTCTACAGGTTACAGCCAAGAGTGAATACTTAGAAAACGGTCCTTCGACACGTTCAGGCAGGGTTATTATTCCTGGGTCTGTGAGTGTTTGGATCCTTCTCTATCCGCAAGCACGTGACCACTGTGCCCTCCCCACCCACCTCTCTGGTCCCCTCTCAGTCTTCCGTGCAGGCTCCTCTCCTTCCTCCTATGGCCAAGCCGCCCAGACGCCCAGCCACGACTCCTCCTCCCAGCACAGTCCCCACCCTTTCCTCACATCTGCCGCCTCCATCTCCCCCCACCCCTGCCCACGTGTGGCCTGGTTCACGCCCCTACCCCCATAGCCAGCCCCACCCTGGCCTCCTGCCTTACCCTCTGCCTCCAGGCCCCAGCCCCCCAGACCAGGGGACTCTCTGCAAAGTGCCCCCAGCACCCCTCATCTTCCTCTGCTCCCTGTCACACGGCTGTCAACCTGTCCCTGAGCCCCAGCACGTTTTATTTATGTTTGTTAAATGAATGACCTCATAGAAGCCATAAAGGGCTCTTCTGGTCAATGCAACACGTGGTGGGTATTAAAGAGCATCGGAGCTCACTCTCCCGGGGTGTCCTCTTGCTCCCAGGAAGAGGGAGGAGACATGGGCGGGTTGCGGTCATCTGGAGGGTTCTAATCTCTCCGGGCTGTCGTTGCACCAGCCTCACGCCTATGGATTTGGACTCAATTAGCCTAGAGGGGCTTGATTCCTGTGTTGGGAAGATCCCCTGGAGGAGGGAACAGCTACTCACTCCAGCATTCTTGCCTGGAGAGTTCCACGGACAGAGGAACCTGACAGGCTACAGTTCATGGGGTAGGACACGACTAAGCAACTTTCACTTACACCTTTTTCACTTTTTCTGTCTAGACCGAGGCCTGGGCATTGGAGTATTTAAACTTTTCCCCTCCCTTCCTCCTCTCCTCCACCCCCACCAGGTGATTCTCAGGGGCAGCCACTGAGATGGGAGGAGGAAGGCGCTGGAGCCTGGGGGTTTCTTTCTCTGCACATGCTTGCATATGTGCACGCTAAGCCACTTCAGTCAAGTCCAGCTCTTTAGCAACCCCGTGGACTGTATGTAGCCTCCAGGTTCTCTGTCCATGTGATTCCTCAGGCAAGAATACTGGAGTGGATTGCCATTTCCTCCTTCAGGGGATCTTCCCGGCCCCTCCTTCAGGGGACTGAAACTGCATCTCTTGAAACTGCCTCTCTTAAGTCTCCTGCATTGGCAGGCAGGTTCTTCACCACTAGTGCCACCTGGGAAGCCCCTGCCCACGTTTACGTCTCTTAATTCAAGCTGACCACTTCCTCTAGGCTAGCTCACCGTCAGACTCTGGAGGTCCAGGAAGGCAGAAGGCTGAGTCCCTGGCTTCAAGGAAGAGCTTAGGACAGGGGCCCAAAGCTACAGTGATGTCCCAGGGCAGGCAGGCTGGAGAGGCCAGCAGGAGAGAGGCTGAGCTTAAAGGTAACCAGGGATTGGCCTATGGAAGGAGGTAGTGAGCAGGCTGGGGATGAGTCCACTGGAGACTTTTGAGCAATTCGATGAGGCTGAGCCCCCAAATCCAGATGAGAGGGGTAGCGGAGTAGCCTGGAGAGGTTAGGGGTCCAGGCTCAGGGGCTTGGTTTCATCTTGCATCCCAGGGAGCCATGAATGGGTTCCAGCACGGGAGGGATGCAGCTGTGCTGTTTCCCTTGAATTTCTAAGAACCCAGACCACACCTCTGCTCTGCTCAGTGCCCACCCCTGAGCCAGCTCAGCTGAGTTTGGCTGACTGTCTACTCGGGAGGTCACAGCCCCAGTAGGAGAAGCCTAGTTCAGGGGTAAAGAAGCCTGCTTCAGTGGTAAAGAAGCTGCCTGCGATGCAGGAGACATGGATTCGATCGTTGGGTCGGGAATATTCCCTGGAGAAGGAAATGGCAACCCACTCCAGTATTCTTGCCTGGGAAATCCCACGGACAGAGGAGCCTGGCGGGCTACAATCCATTGGGTCGCAAGAGTCAGATACAACTTAGTGACTAAACAACAACAAATCCTTTTCCAGTAGGGGAAGTGGAGGGGGGGGGGTGAGAAGCTGGGAAGAGCCCCTAGCAGGAGAGAGAGGCCAAGAAGGCTGGGAACCAAGAGGGCAGCAGCTCTCTCAGGGCTGCCTAAACAGGTCTCCCAGGTTTCCTAAACAGGTCTACTTAGCCTCTGGTTTCCTAAAACCTCCAGCTTCAGATGTCTCCCTTCCCGAGGTCCTCAGCAGCCCGGTGTGAGCTCAACTTCTAGGAAGAAGTCAGAGGACATTCTAATCCTGTTCTTCTTGGCCCCAAGAGTAGGTGGTTCTCCACCTGAGACCAGCCAGATGGGTGGGAACCTCGACTAGGTAGATCAGCCAGAAAGGGAAGATGGGATGGGAGGGAGAGTACACAGCTCGTCAGGCTCTTGCTGGAAAACCTGCCCCCATCTTACAAAGGGGGAGACTGAGGCCCTGAGATGTTTCACAATTTGACCTGCTAGGAAATGGCGGAGCAAGACTGGATCCCTGGTTCTGCTGGCTCAGAAGCCACTATGCAGCCCGTTGTGAGCCTGCACTGAGTCCCAAGTTACCTAGTCCTGGGCCAGGAAGAGGCAGAAGGGAAGGGGCCTGGGGTCCCTATTCACCTGGCCCGCTCATTGCATGTAAGTGTGTGTGTGTGTGTGCGTGTGTGTGTGTGTGCGTGCACGCGCGCGTTAAGTCGCTTTAGTCGTCTCTGACTCTGCAACCCCATGAACTACAGTCGGTCAGGCTCCTCTGTCCATGGAATTCTCCAGGCCAGAATACTGGAATGGGTTGCTATGCCCTCCTCCAGGGGATCTTGCCAACTCAGGGATTGAACCCGGGTCTCATACATGTCCTGCACTGCCAGGCAGGTTCTTTACCTGGTTCTTTACCTAGTGCCACCTGGGAAGCCCCTACTCACTGCATAGATGTGCAAACTAAGGACCAAAGCCGGCAGTGGCTGCCAGTCAGGGAAGGGAGGAAGTGGCACGAGGGAGTCAGAGCTGGCTATTGGGAGGGGGCAGCGTGGGGCGTAGGAGAAGCAGGGGGCTGGTGTAGGCAGCAGAGGAGGGTCCCAACAGGTGGGAGGGGCTGGAAAGAATGAGATTGAGGTAAGTAGACATCAGCAGGGAGGATGCTCCAGCAACAGGAACAGACTGAGCCAGGGTTCAGAGATGGAAATGAGTGTCTGGAGTCATCCAGCCTCGGCCTGGGGGTGTGACTGGCTGGAAGTCTGAGTCACAGCTGAGGACAGAGGGTGAGGAGGCTGCACCCTCAGGCGGGGTTTCTCAACCCAGCACTATCGATCTGTGGGGCCCGAGAACTCTGTCGTGGGGACCGACTTGTGCGTTGGCAGGTGTTTAATAGCATCCCTGGCTTCTACTCACCAGGTGCTGATAGCATATCCTCCCCCCAACCCCCAGCCCATGTCATGACCACCAGAAATGTCTCCAGACATTGCAAATTGTTCCCTGCGGGATAAAATTGCCTCCAATTAAGAACCACTGTCCTGTAAGCTCTGGTGGCTCAGCTGGTGAAGAATCTGCCTGCAAGGCAGGAGACCCTGGTTCCATTCTTGAGTCAGGAAGATCCCCTGGAGAAGGGGATAGGCTACCCACTCCAGTATTCTTGGGCTTCCCTGGTGGCTCAGCTGGTGCAGAATCCACCTGCAATGCAGGAGACCTCGGTTGGGAAGATCCCCTGGAGGAGGGCATGGCAACCCGCTCCAGTATTCCNGAAGATCCCCTGGAGAAGGGGATAGGCTACCCACTCCAGTATTCTTGGGCTTCCCTGGTGGCTCAGCTGGTGCAGAATCCACCTGCAATGCAGGAGACCTCGGTTGGGAAGATCCCCTGGAGGAGGGCATGGCAACCCGCTCCAGTATTCCCACCTGGAGAATCCGAATGGACAGAGGAACCTGGTGGACTGCAGTCCATGGGCTCGCAAAGAGCTGAATACACCTGAGCAACTAAACACAGCCACACAACACAGCCCCAGAGTAAGCAGGAGCCGAGGAAGGGAAGGGACAGGGCCCAAAGCTGCTGTCAGAAATTGTCTGTCCTCCAGCCCAGTCACCAGCCTCTCACTGCCCTCTCCACGCCTCTCCCTTCCCCTGACCTGGGCTCCCGGAGTGCCAGGAAAACCTCCACCAAGGCGGTGCAGGGCTGAGGGTCTAGCTGAGTGGTGGAACAAAAGAGCTTGTGTTCGGGGAAGAAAACTCCTCCTGCTCTCCCATCTCGGTGTGATCAGGCCAGGAGGGGCTGCTAGGCTGGGCCAGGAGCTTGCCTGAGCTGGGATCTGGGTAGAAGGTGCTGGTGGGGGAGGGGAAGCTGACCTGCGTGAGTTCTTGTTCACAAACAGGCCCTGAAATCAAAGCATCCCAGCCAGTGGAGATGGGATCGAAACTCATCCTGACCCTTGGTCCAGCGGGGGTGAAGGGATCAAGGGCTGCCCTACCGGGCAGGGGCCGGGCCAGGGCCGAACAGCCCAAAGCCTCTCCTCCCTTCTGTCCACGTGCTCTGTCTCTGAGGGAGCCCAGGATGCGGGGAGTGTGTTGAGGAAGGGCGGGGCTGGGGAGACAAAGGAGAGGGAAGTGTGCACACACACCCTCAACCGTGAGCAGCCAGACCAGCTTCTATAATGCATGTCTGGCCTCCCTATCTGGCCTGCTTCATTGCTCCACTGGCTCCCTGTGACCCTCAGGATCAAGGCTCCAGATCCTGGTCAGCCCTTCCAGGACACCAGTCTCACCCCACCTCCCGTGACTCGCAAGTCCACCTCTCTTCTGGACCTGGAGTGCCCATCTCCTGCCCACTGGCAGTGGCTTCCATGCTGCTCCACCTCCTATCCATGCACTGGTGCCCCTTTGGTCACCACAGCCTCCATGAAGCCCTCCTAGCTCCAGCAACTGAGTGCCTGAGGGCACTGGTGGCATCTGTCACTCCAGGGTGCAGCTGACTCTGTGTGTGAAGTCGGGCCATTCTCCTGGAAGCCTCAGGCACAGAACAGAAAGCTGGTGACTGGTGAGCATTTGCTGAAGGAAGAAGGGAGTGGGGGAGGGATTAAAAATAACCTGTTTTTAGGAAAGCAAGAGAGGAAACGGTGGGCAGAGCTGGGGTGAGAGAGGAATAGCCTGTCCTTCTGGCCGATGTGTCAGGACGGACTGACCCCGTGGGCCTCTGGGGAGAAGCCAGGAACATTTCTCTGTGCTGAGACTCCTGGAAAGCTTCCCCAAGGGGCAGGGGCTTGGGCACAGCCTGGCTTTGCTGAGGGTGCCTTTCCGATTTGTCCCTTGATGCTACCAACAAGGCAGGACAGGGGTTCAGCGGGTGGGGAGCTTGCAGGAGGGCATTTTGTGGCCCACCCAGCATTTTGGATATCACCAGCCATCAGTGGATCCCAGATTCCTTGGTTATAACCTCAGAGCTGAGATACTCTGTCCAAGCCAGTGGTTTTCCAACTGTGTCTGAGAAGATGCCCAGAGGGTGCCAAACGGGAGAGACCCCAGTTGCCCTAACACAGCTCTGCCCAGAGCAGCTCACTTTCACCTGGTGTAAAACGTGGGGTTTACCTGACATTTTCTTCCATTTGAAATGAAGGTTCTGTAGCTCAGGCAGTTTAGAAAGAACCCTCCTCCTTCTGGAGCAGATAAGACCAGGGAGGGCTTAGAGAGGAGTGCAGTGAGAGGGCCATGTGGATTTCCTGGCCCTTCCCACCGCAGAACCACAGGGCCCTCTGCTGCAAGCATAAACATATGAGGGAATGAACAGGAATCTGGAAGCAGGCTTTGTCTGGTAATGTGGGATGACAGCAGAGGACACTTGGTTTCTGGGGCAAGGGGTTGGGGACGGGGAGGAGGAACTTCCCCAAAGCGGGAAGCAGAGCTGGGTGGCCCGTTACTGCGAACTTAATCCTCATGATACCAGCCTGCGTCTGGAGCTGTTCAAAGACACTGCACAGAGTTCTGGTTTTACCCAGAGTGGCACTGGGTAAAGAATTGGAATCTCAAGGTGCAAGCCCCAATGCCTCCACTTACTCACTGTGCTGACCTTGGCCAAATCAACCCTCGCTTGGGACTCAGTTTCTTCCTCAACAAAATGCGACTCACAACATTCCCCTGCCCCCCTGTTGTGTGAGGGGTAAATGAGAGCATAGAGTCGAGGTTGAACAATTACTGTGGGGGCTCAGATTCTTCCTTATCTGTGAATTGAGGAAGTTCACCATCTAAGGTCTCCATTCCACCTATGCCCTTTACTAGCTGGGCGACTTGGGGCAAATTTTGTAGCCTCTGTGTCTTAGCTTTTCCATCCATAAATGGGAATAAGAGTAGCACCTGCCTGCCTCACGGGATGTAATGAGTTAATACGTGTACAGCACCAAGAATAGGGCTGCCTAAGGGTTTGTTATCAATATTTGTGCTCAAGTAACAGCAGAGGGCTTGCAGAGGAGAGATCCCAGACACGGAATACCAGAGTGAAGAAGATAAAGAATGGAGGCAAGGAAAATCCGGGTTCTCCCAGGGAATGCCTTGTGGTCCTGATTCAGCCTAGCCCTCACCCACCGGTGGTGTCTTCCAGTGGTTCCTCTTATGTGGGAGCCCGCCTACTCCTCCCCCTCTCTGGGCCTCTCCCTGCATTTTTCTGCAAGCAGGCAGAGGTAGATTCCATTTCGACCCTAGATGACTTTGGGTGATAAAGAAGTAACTTCAGCCTCCTTGAATCGAATCTTCTCTCCAGAACGTGTAACAAAGCTGGAAATTGGAATTGCCCTGGAGCTGATTATTCTAGGAGGGCACCTCCTGGCATTAAAACTAAATTAGATCAAGGTACCTCTGTTATTAGCAAAATAATTCCCTGCGATTAGAGAATGCAGCTATGAATCCTGATGGCAGGTGAACTTCAGGTGACTTACTTGAGACAAATACGTGTGCAAAAACCACAGGCTCATCTAATCGCTTCTCCATAGCGTCGCAGCCGGGTAATTATGCTAATGGCTATAAGAAATCACCTTTTGTGATCTGGGATTGGGAGGGCTGGAGACAGAAGCGTGTGTGGCGGATATTACATGCTCCAAGCTGGAGAGGTTGAGAGTCATGCTTGGTTCCAAAACTGGTCCTTTCTGGGGAGCTGGTTTGGCTCCTTGTCGACTGGAACACAGTCAGAAAGGCAGTGGCTTCATCGTCCGTCTCTTTTCAGGTCGTCTTCATATGAGAAATTGAATTTATCTAAGTTCCACTGGTGGGCATGATAATTCCAAGAAACAATTTAAACGATGAAAGCTCGGGACTCCTGTGTTAATTCGACTCACACATGTGCATTGGTGCCCTGGCATGATCTAGCACAGAGTGTCTGGCGTTTTCTGAACACAGTCTCTTGTCCCATTAGCCACTTAAGAGAGGCAGTACTGTCCCCATTTTAGAGACAAAGGAACGGAAGCTCAGAGACAAGCAATGACGCACCAGAGGTGCTATGGCTATTAACCAGAGGAGATGACCACTCCCTTCCACCCAGAGGGGTCTGAGGGCTTTCTGGAAGTGTGGACACGTACACAGGGGAGGGAATTGTAGGCAGAGAAACAGTTGATCAAAACCCCCAGAGGTGGGAGATTAAAGTGGGGGGCGGGTGTGTGCAAGGCTGGGAGATGGGATTGGGAGAGTCACTGAAGATCAGACAAGAGAGGGTCCCAAATGGCCAACTGATGGTTGGACAACGGGGAGCCACAGCAGGTGTTTGAGCAAGGGTGGGATAATGTGGACTCTGAGAAGCACCTGGGCCACAGCTTGGGGGACCCCTCCCTGAGCGCTGGTAGAGAGGGACTCAAAAGAGGGTGAGGTAAATAACAGATAACAATTTTAGTATATCACAAATACAGCATAGGACACATAGTAAAAAATTATTCATTGTTTATTTGAAAGTCACATTTAATTGACTGTTTTGTAGTTCATCTGGCAATCCTAGAATACCAGCTGGGTTCTAGGCACCAGATGTTTCCTCTTCCTGGCATGACTTTCCCCACTGGACACGCAGCCTGGCGAACTCCTATGCACCCTTTGAGGCCCTGGCGAACTCCTATGCACCCTTTGAGGCCCTGTATTCCCAATTACTGCTGTGGCAACATTTATTAGACACTATTATCATTACTTTCTTATGTCATCANACCAGATGTTTCCTCTTCCTGGCATGACTTTCCCCACTGGACACGCAGCCTGGCGAACTCCTATGCACCCTTTGAGGCCCTGGCGAACTCCTATGCACCCTTTGAGGCCCTGTATTCCCAATTACTGCTGTGGCAACATTTATTAGACACTATTATCATTACTTTCTTATGTCATCATTCTAATATCTGTCTTTCCTCTCAGCAGCCAGCCTTACTTCTGACTGCATAAGAAGAAAAAAAAAAGGCCAGGATTCTGTCTAGATCCTGACACTCTCCCCACCCCAAATTGCCTCCAATCTCCACTTCTGTCTCAGGAGGAGTTGGCCTCCGCTCCCAAGACCCTCATTGTTCCCTAGAGTTCAGCTCACCTTTCTCACTGGTGGCTTCAAAGTCACAGTCTCTTCTAGGTCATTCCCACCAGCCGGAACACACAGCAAGTTCTCCTAGGCACAGGGTGGGTTCCCCAGGCAGCAGGATCTGAGACATATTAGGGGGTAGCAGGTCTAGCAGGGCCTGCTGGTGGAAGGACCTAAGCAGGGCAGGAAAGGGAGAAGCTGAGTGACTACACAGTCTGAGAGCAGATCTCAGCACCCCCTCTGGAAGGCTGGGAAGGCCCTGGAGCGGGGCTGGACTTCCAGAACTGTCCTGAGTAGTGTCAAGGGGCTGGAAGTTTATGTACCTGGGGTGACTGGCCACTAGACAGGAAGGAAGGGCATTTGGGAAGGGGCATCACCTCCAGGGTGGTGGCTCATTTCAGCAGAGGCCACCCCCAAAGAGGTCCCCCTTGCAGCAGCCTTGTTATACCTGGGGGAGTGAGGCCTCTCTTCTCAAAGTGGGGTGTGTTGCAAATCATAGCGTCCACCCCCACCCAACCCTAACTCTTCCTCTTCGCAGTCACCCTATCTCTTGTCTTCCCTCTGAAGAGTATCTACCCCGTTCCTCACTCCCAGTCAACCCTCCTCTGACTATGCTCTTCACAGCCTCCAGGCTGCGCCCTTTAAATCTACCTTCCTCCTCCAGATAGAGGGAATTTTTGTAAAATTCAAGCATTAGCTGTCCCTCCCCTACTTAATGGACATGAGTTTGAGCAAACTCTTGGAGATGGTGAAGGACAGGGAAGCCCAGCGTGCTTCAGTCCATGAGGTCACAAAGAGTTGGACACGACTGAGTGACCGAACAACTCCTGCTTAAGACCTCCCAGGAGCTGTCTGAAGTCACTGCTTCTCAGTGTGGTGCTCAGGGCTCCCCCGACCCAGCTCTGCCCCCTTTCCTGCCCCCCCTCCAAGCTGCTTGATCAGAACCCCTGGCTCGCTGGGCCAGGCCGGCTCAGATGGCCATGCTTTGGCAGAAGCTGTTTCCTCTCCACCTGGTTAACTTCTCTCTGCTCCGTCAAGACACTCTCAGAAGTCATCTCCTTGGAAGACTTTCCCCTGGCCTCCCCTCTGGCCCATAAGGCTGGTATCAGGGCCCTGACAATCACTCACCTGCCTCAGTCATGACCACGTGAGCTCAGCACCCAGGGGTGCTCCCCAGGCCCAGGCAGTGTTGTCGCCTGTCTCTTCCTCTGCACACGAGAGCAGCCCACTATTCTGTTGATCTGTGCCCTCAGCACCAAGCCCAGAGCCAGGCACAGAGGGAGACCGAGTCACATGGACTCTGGCGCCCAGAGAGTCTGAGATCCGCAGGGGTGACTGTGAGGAAACTGACAGAATCAAAGGCAGAATCAAAGCACTGGGGGCTGATTCAACTCAGGCAGGGCTGCACCCCCCCTCCACTCCCCAGACAGGCTTGTCCTGGGAGCCAGAGCCCCTCCTGTTCAGTGTAATTCAGTGTCTGACGGCAGCTGCATTCTCTCTGCGCATCTGATTTGCAAACAGCTCTGAGCTTGAAGCGGGGTTTGCACATTTTACTATTAATCTTCCGTGACCCTCAGGGCCCTGCACACACTGGATCAGAGCTTTGCTCTGCTGCCTTCTGTCCCTCTCCATTCGAGTCGTCCTTGCCCTGGGGGTGCCTGTGGACCTAGGTGTTCATTCTAGTGATACCTCAGGCTCTGTGGTTTGGAGTCTCACTTCCATCACTGAGTGAGGTCCCATCACCCCAGGAGGCAACTGTCATCGGTCAGTTTGCTCGGCTATAAAGTGGTGGTGTGGCCTCACAGGCTCTGTCTGCTCAGTGTGCTTTGCGACCCTTTGGAGGTGTAGCCCGCCAGGCTCCTCTGTCCGTGGGATTTGTCAGGCAAGAATAACAGAGCAGACTGCCATTTCCTCCTCCAGGAGATCTCCCCAACCCAGGGGTCGAGCCCGCATCACTTATGTCTCCTGCATTGCAAGTGGATTCTTTACCACTGAGCCTTCAGGGAGGCCTATGGAGATTTGGAGCCAGACAGACCCGAGTTCAAGGACAGGCGTTGTATTTCCACGCTGTGTGATGTTCTGCCAGTTGCTTAAACTCCCTGAGCACCCTCGGAGGTGGCTGTACTCCCACGTGTGTGCACATCAGTGTGCAGAGGTGTAGAAACTTCGGACAATGAACAGTGCCCAACAATGATCAACAGAGTCCAGTGCTGGAGGTGCACAGGCAGACTTGGGTTCACTCATTCACTCGACAAACACTCATGGAGCACCTACTATGTGCCAGGGCCTTTGCTAGAGGTGGGGAGTGAGTGAAGGTTGCCCAGTCGTGTCCGACTCTTTGTGGCCCCGTGGACTATACGGTCCGTGGAATTCTCCAGCCCAGAATGCTAGAGCGGGTAGCCTTTCCCTTCTCCAGGGCATCTTCCCAACTCAGGAATCGAACCCAGGTCTCCCGCATCGCAGGCAGATTATTTACCAGCTGAGCCACTGGGGAAGCCCGAGAATCCTGGAGTGGGTAGCCTATTCCTTCTCCAGGGGATCTTCCCGACACAGGAATTTAAGTGGGGTCTCCCGCACTGCAGGCGGGGCTTTACCAGCTGAGCTACGGAGGGATACAGCAATGAATAAACCGAAGTGTGATCCCTGTGCTCCGGGACATCGGCCCTGGGAGGGTGATACACTTATCCAGTGGTCGCAAAACGGAGGTACAGTCACCAAATGCAATAAACACCGTGAAGGATAGTGACTTGTGCCACAGAAGTATAGTGTGCAGAACCCAAAAAGGCTTGCCTGAGGCTGGGGAACCAAGACTACCATGGGAAGAAATAACTGAGGCTGGGATGGGAGGGGACAGAGGAAAGTGGTCCACAGCAGGGAGACTTGGGTGTATAAAGGCTGCATAATGGGAAGGAATATCACATATCTGGGGACTCAGAAGCTGACTAGGGGGCTAAAGGCAGCGAGGGGGAGGGGAAACAGCAAGGGGGGAGATAGAGGAATGAGCAGGGCCAGACCACCCGGGGCCTGGTAGGCCACATGAAGGCATCACAAAAGCTTCCAAGCTTTCCATCACTGAAAGCTTCCAAGCAGAGGTGGGATGGTGGTGGATAGGATTGGATCTGAGCTTTAAAAACCTCAGAGGGCGGACCTGTAGGGAGGGGGCAATGGGGAGAGGGCCCAGGTGGAAGAAGGGAACCAGTTCAGTTCTTTCCAAAGCTCAGGCAAAAGATGACAGCCAGTACCTGGACTAGCCTGGAAATAACCATTTGGGAATCACCAGCACAAGGACAGCAGTTGATGAGAGGGGCTTGGATGCAGCTGAAATTGCCCGTGAAAGAGAGTCTGGAAGGATAAGAGGGAAGCAGGCAATCTCCAACTGCAGCTTTTGTAGCCTAGTAATGTGAGGCAGCCAAGGAGAGGAGGACACAACCAAAGAGCCAGGAGAAAGGCTGGGAGAGGATGGAAGATGGAGGGACCAGAGGGCAAAGCCTGGCCAAGAGACCAGGCGAGCGAGACCAAGACAGACGAGTGTCCTTCGGAGTCACCATCAAGGAGGTCATTAGCGACCTCCCTGAGAAGCACCAGGATGGCAGACCTTGAGCCAGATGGGATTCCTGCCTCATGTGGCCATTTTCATGGGACTAAGCGCCAACAACGGCTAATGTCCATGTCATCAGGATAACATGATATTGTCTCGTGTGATCTGGATCAAAAAGGATCAGCTCATTAGTTCAGAAAATCTCCTCTGAGCCCATGAAATGCACAGCATTGCTCTTTTCCGGTGACCACATAGTCCTGTTGACTTCATATATTTGTTTGCTTGTACGACATGTAACACTAGCCAACTCATCTTCCGGAGTCTGGACTATAAGCAATCTGCCAGCCTGTACTTTGCCTTGATGGAAGCACCCGACAAGTGGACATATGTGGGTTTTGCATACAGAGTAAAGACACATTTGGTAAATCGCCTTAGACGCGTCCCTAGGGAAGGTGCTACAGGCTCCGTCGCCCCTACAGATGGAAGCTGGCAAGGAAAAGACAGGTCCAGATTGGGATCCCTGGGCTACGTGTGAAAACAGATTGGAGGGGGTCGGAGTGGACGTGGGGGGCCGGGAGGGGGGTGTGGTTCTGAAATGCTGCACGGACTCATACCCAGAGGTAGGACAAAGGATAGGAGGAAGGACCGTGCGAAGCACTGACTCAGAGCATCGTCTGACTCTTCCATCTTCTGGGTCAACCTCCAGGTGCATGTTTTTGTTCAGAACTGGAGAACATCACCCAGGTATTTCTTTTCCCAGCTCCCCACTTTCCTAGGAACCAAACGGTCCCTTCCACCCTCCCCTCCAAACATCTCCTTCTTGGTCAATATTCCCATAATCACTACCTGTTCTAAAACTGGGGCCACGCATGTGGCCTCTATTACCTCGGTCAGTTTTAAATGAAATCAACCCTGAATATTCACTGGAAGGACTGATGCTGAAGCTGAAGCTCCAATACTTCAGCCACCTGATGCAAAGAGCCGAATTATTGGAAAAGACTCTGATGCTGGGGAAGATTGAGGGCAGGAGGAGAAGGGGGAGCCGCAGAGAATGAGATGGTCAAATAGCATCACCGACTCAAGGGACAGGAATTTGAGCAAACTCGGTGAGATAGTAGAGGAAAGAGGAGCCTTGTGTGCTGCAGTCCTTGGGGTTGCAAAGATCTGGACACGACTAAGCAACATCTCACTGAATCTTTACAAGAACCCCTTGCAATAAGCCCTAGTCCTATCCTGGTTGTGCAGAAACTGAGCTCAGAGTGATGTAATAGCCTACCTTTGCTCACACAGCTGGCAAATGGCTCAGCCTGGATGTGAACCCTCTCTCTCTGACCCCCAAAGTCACAAAACCCTCAAGGACGCTCCACAAAGACCAAACAGTCAATCTATAATATTGGGATTGCTTTCCTTCTGATAGTTTAGCACGACCTCTTTTATTTCTGAGTATCTGGATCCACTTACCCCTGATAACATTCAACAGATGTTTCTGAGCCTGGGTGGGAGGGCTGCAGTGGTTGCTTAGACAGGAATAATAATCCTGAGGAGTTCACAGTCAGCTGAAGGAGATGGATCCATACACAGGAGCAACAATCCACAATGTGATTAACAAGGATAGTGGGATGCGTGGGTACGTGCATGGCCTGGGAACCCTTTGCCTGGGAGCCCTGAAATGCCCAGAACTGGACTGTAATAGGAGAAACAGACCTTGTCCCAGCAGAGACGGGGAAGGACTGGGCATTCCAGGAACAGTGAACAGTTTATGAAGGCATGTCAGAGGTTGGAGGTTTGGGAGACCTGATTGCATGGTGATATTTGAGGGAAGGAGTCTCAGCTGGCTGGAACTAGGGTGTGAAGGGCCCCATTGGAGACCAGGGGGCAGGCTATTCGTGTTCTTAAGCTTTACTGAGCACGTCACCATGAGTTAACCTTGTGTTGAGCACTTCGCAGACATGATGACCATGTCATTAAATAAGGAAACTGAAGTTCAGAGCCAGAGTGGATTTTATATTTTATATCATCATGCTTGCTGTGTATCTTTGAAAATGTTCTGAAAAGTCGAGGAAACACATGTTCCTCTTCACTCATATCAAGAAATAAAATCTTACCAATTAAGGTGATGGCTTTTCCCGTCATCCTCCACATCTCCCTCATCCCCAAGAGGTAAACACTTCCTGAATGGTAAGATCATGGCATCCGGTCCCGTCACTTCATGACAAATAGATGGGGAAACAGTGGCTGACTATTTTTCTGGGCTCCAAAATCACTGCAGATGGTGACTGCAGCCATGAAATTAACAGACACTTACTCCTTGGAAGGAAAGTTATGACCAACCTAGATAGCATATTCAAAAGCAGAGAAATTACTTTGCCAACAAAGGTCTGTCTAGTCGAGGCTATGGTTTTTCCAGTGGTCATGTATGGATGTGAGAGTTGGACTATAAAGAAAGTTGAGTGCCGAAGAACTGATGCTTTTGAACTGCGGTATTGGAGAAGACTCTTGAGAGTCCCTTAGACTGCAAGAAGAGCCAACCAGTCCATACTAAAGGAGATCAGTCCTGGGTGTTCTTTGGAAGGACTGATGTTGAAGCTGAAACTCCAATACTTTGGCCATCTGATGCGAAGAACTGACTCATTTGAAAAGACCCTGATGCTGGGAAAGATTGAGGGCAGGAGGAGAAGGAGACGATAGAGGATGAGATGGTTGGATGGCATCACCAACTCGATGGACATGAGTTTGGGTAAACTCAAGGAGCTGGTGATGGACAGGGAGGCCTGGTGTGCTGCAGTTCATGGGGTCGCGAAGAGTCGGACACGCCTGAGCGACTGAGCTGAACTGAACTGAATGGTTTCTGTGTCATTCATCTGAATTTCCTTATACTTTTAGCACGTGTATGCATTCCTAGCAACAGAGAGTATCGTTTTGTCTTTAATGTTTTAGAACTCTACACGAGTGAATTACACAACTTGATCTTCTGCAACTTGCTTCCTATTCTCCCACTTATGACTCAGAAAGAATTTCTAGTCATTTTCACTGCAGTGTAGACTTTCACTGCCCTGTCTACAATTTGTTTAAGCATTTTGTCCACTGATGAGGCTGTTTGAGATTTCTTACTAGGATAATGCAGTTGCAGTGCGCAAGAAGTTCTCCAGATTTATCCCAGAAGCCGAGTCTCTGGGTCACTGGGGTTTGAGCATCATTTCTAGATTTGGTCATGTTGTCCTCCAGAGAGGCGGTACCCGTTCCCCTCTACCAGCAGTGTATCAGAGTTGTCTGTGCTGGACAACATCTTCACCAACACTTCCTGCCATCTTCTCCTTCGCTTTTTGCCAGTCTCATCAGTGTGAAATGGCACTTCCTGTGGTTCTACTTTGCATTTCCTTGATTGAGTCAGGCTGAATCTCTTTTGATATTAGACATTCGTGTTACCCCTTCTTAGAACTGCCTGTTTATGTTTCTGATTCCATTTTCTCTTGTCTCTTTTGAAAACTGACTTGTAGATCTCTAGTTATCACGTTTCACACGTCTTCTTTTGATAAACAGAAGATATGCTCTAATTAAAGGTATCTTTTCTTGATATCTTTTTGAATCTTTAAGAAATCTTTCTCTACTGAAACGTTTTTGCATTTAAATTTTTAATCCACCTGGAATTGATCTTGCTTTATGCATGGTGTGAGGTAGGGATTCCATCTAATTTTCTTGCAACATGGATGTCCAATCGCTCCATAAAAAAACACTTATACAAAAGTCTACCCTTTCCCCAGTGGCTTGCAGTACCACTCTGCCATAGATGAAGTTCCATACATGTATCTATGTTTGCAGCCTCTATTCTGTCCCATTGGCCTATTTATCTATCCCTGGACTAATATCATACAGTCTAGTTGTATCTTTTTAGACCCTTAGCACCTCCTTGCATCCAAAGAGCTAGTGGCTTCCCCTGAGCAGATCCGTGTCTTATTTATCTTTATATCTCTCTCATCATTCATTACATAAACATCCACACCATGCTTTGTTTGCAAAGGCCTTCTCACACTCAATCTCTTGGGCTCCCCTTATGCAGAAGAGGAAACCGAGGTACAGAGGTGAAGATCTGCCAAGGTCACACAGCCAGAAGATGTTGCAGGACTGTGGAGCCGCCTTGTCCATCCACCCATCCCATTTTGCCCAGGCTCTGAAGACCTCTACCTGATCCTTCAGCTCAGCTCATCTGGGGCAAGATTTTCACTTTCCTTTCCTTTCTCAGCAAGTCGATCCTGAGTGGTGTGTGTGTGTGTGTGTGTGTGTGTGTGTGTGTGTGTGTCCGCGCGCCCCCGCGAAATCCCATTTCCGGGAGGCTCTTCCCAGCACTGGAGACCCGTAGGGAGAGTGTGACCTAGGGTGGGCATTTTCTGGGAAGTCTGAGGCCTGGCTTCTGCAGGAAAGAAGACCGGCGGGGTTTCGAAGTCGATCTAGTAGACAGCCCTTTCCCTGGGCGTGCCCTTGGGACCCGGGAGCCGCCTTCGAAGAGAAGCTGGCTTCTCCTAGGAATTAGAGGCTTCCTCCCGCCCTCCCGCCTCCCGAGGCAGGAATGCGAAGGATCAGCTTTCAGCCGAGCAGCGGCTGCCGTTCCGGGGAGCTCCCGGTGCAGGCCTTTCCTGAGCTGTCGAATTAACTGGTTCTGTCTGTCCAACTGGGAGAGCAGCTCTTGCTAAAAATAGCGCCCTGCCCAGCGCGACCTGCGCTCGCCAGCAGCCGGGCCGCGACAGTCCCAGGAGCCCGGGGAGCCCCGCACCAGGAGTTCCCACCCCGGGGCCTGGCCCAGGTCCCACCCCCGAAGCCGAGGCCGAGGCCCCGGGGCGCAGCGCTGTCCCTACAGGTGCCGCGGAGGGTGGAAGGCCCGCGGGCCGAGGAGCTGCCGAAGCCGTCCGGGATGGGAGCCGGCGGCGCGGCCTTCCACTCGCTCGCCTGGGCCTCCCTGCCGCTGCTGGGGCCTCCCGCCGGCGCCCTCTGCGAGGACACGCTTTGCTGCCGAGGTAAGACCGGGCCGGCTGCTGGCGCGCCCTTCGCTCTTCCCAGGCACATGTTGGCGCCTCTTTCTCTTTCCCTACCCGGCTCCGCGGAGGGGGACGAGGGGCCGGCGCGGGGGTGAGGGGGAGGGGGTGNCTGGGTCCTTGGGAGAGTACCGCGCAGTGTTAACAAGGGGTGTTGCAAGGAAAGCACCCCAGCTGGCGGGGGTTGACGGGGGTTTCTGCAGCCTCCCAACCCCAACGTTTCCAAGTAGTCACCCCAAACCTCAGCCCTTCTTCAGTTCCCCTCTGGAGGCTGATGACTGGACAGCCACTCCTCTCTGCCCAGAGCCAGGCACCCCGGGGCACCCAAGTGTGGGGTGTTGTTTTGTTCAACCAGTAGCCACTCCTCAGTTTTCAGGGGAGGGGGCGGAGTTACTGAAGTGAGATTTCTCTTCTGTTTCTTGGGCTGCCTTGGAACACCACCCTCCAGAAAATATCTTGAGCAACCAGAGTGGGAACAGGGACCAAAGCCATCTAGGTTCCAGTCCCCAGCCTGGTGGGAATCACTGTGGGCTTTTCTGGTTTCTGAACGGTCTGTTCTCTCCAGGTGTCAAGCTGTCTGGCTTGAGTCATATGGATACTGTGCTTCTCCTCTCCTGCCCTCTTCTTTTATGTAAGGGAGAAATTAATTTTGATTTGAGTTTAATTTTGACTGAGGATGACTAGGTAGGTCGCTTGTCACCTATGAGGGTCATCCTTTTTAATGATCATTATTGCTTCTCAATGTCAAAGCCAAATGCCTTTCTATTTTCTTGACCTGAGATGGTCCACTTGAGTGTTAAAAAAACATACCAGACACAAGCTTTGGAGCCCAAAGAACCTGGGTTCAGACCCCAGCCTGGCCATTCATCCACTGTGCGTCTTTAGGCCGGCTTCCTAACTTCTCTGAGCTCAAAGTTTCCACTCCTGGAGGGTGTGGTGAGGCTTTTGTGAGGTTAGGCATGGAAGGTGTCTGACTTAAAGGACAACAGCTTTGGATTGCCAGTCTGCGTCCTGGAACTTGGGCCTTCTTGCTTCCAGAGTGACCCAGATCCTTCGTGACTCAGTTTCCTCTTCTCTCAAAAGTCAGTGTGGACTGCTTTCTCAGCCGCTTTTAGCTAGTCCTTTTGAGAAAAGTACACAGATGCATATACCCTCCCCTCCAACGCATATGATTTCAGTGGGTTTGTAGGCTTCAGATTTAAGACAGCCCCATCCATCCCTATCCTTGTCATGAATTATCTGGGAGCTATAAGGCCGTCTGTCTACCACGATCTCCTCGCACCCTTCTTGAATGCTTGATGGTAGCGGCTGTAGATATCAGGGAGCTGCAGATGCACTAATTAACCAGCACATGGGGAGAGGGGTTGACGTGCAGAATCTGGCCAAAGTCACCTTCAAGATCATCCACCCGCTCCACCCCCATTCTGCTTTCTCCAAGCTGCATCTCCACCTGGTGAGCAGCTAGTCTTTTTTGCTGGGCTCCTCGATGGCAGCCCACCAGGCAGCTGGTTTCATGATTGGGCAACTCCAGTCTGTTCAAAAATTCTTCCTGTTTGGAGTAGAAGTCTGTGTCTCTGTTACTTCTACCCACTGGTTCTGGTATAGCCCTTCAGGCATCTCTTATTGGCTCAATTATTCACTGTGGTCCCCTGGTGCCTGCATTCTGTTCCTTCCCGGAGGCGTTCAACACACCGAACTGAATCTGGCAATGGTCATAACACCATTTATTGAGTGTTTGTTATATACTGGACCCAGTACTGAGCACTTCACACGTACTACTTCCATATAAGACAGCCCCATGAGGTGGATTCTTTTCTTATCCTCATTTTGCAATTGAAGAAACACGTTTAGAGAGGTTAAGAGATCCACCCAAGGTCACACAACCCATAAAGAGCTGGGCTACATCCCAAAGGCAGCATCTGCCTTTAGGACCCATGCCTCCACTTCTACTTCTGTCCTGTGCTGCCTGTGTTCCCACGAACGTGTGTGTGGTTGTGTGTGTGTATCTCACTCTGTGGTGTTTGCTGGCAGGGCTCTTCTCCCACTCACTCACTTCTTGTTTAGTCACTAAGTCGTGCCTGACTCTTTGCCACCCCATGGACTGCAGCACGCCAGGCTTCCCTGTCCTTCACCATCTCCCGGAGTTTGCTCTAACTCATACCCATTGAGCTGGTGATGCCATCCAACCATCTCATCCTCTGTTGTCCCCTTGTGCTCCTACCCTCAATCTTTCCCAGCATCAGGGTCTTTTCCAGTGACTCAGCTCTTCGAGTCAGGTGGCCAAAGTATTGGAGCTTCAGCTTCAGCAATATTCAAATGAATATTCAGAGTTTATTTCCTTTAGAATTGACTGGTTTGATCTCCTAGCATCTTTTGACTCACCTGGGGTCCCTGTTAAAAATGCAGATCTGTCAACTCTGCTCCAGACCCAGGAATCTACACTTTTTAAAATTCCCCAGACCATTCTTGAACACACCACAGTTTGAGAAGCACAGCTCTAAGGTACACTTAGGGAGAGAATGTGGGGTATGGGTTTCAAGCGATCTGAATTCAAATCTTTTTTAAAAAAATTAATTATTATTTGTTTGTCTGCACTGGGTCTTAGTTGAGGCACGTGGAATCTTCGAACTTTTTTTTGTGGGATGCAAGTTTTCTTCAGTTGCAACATGGGGGATCTAGTTCCCTGACCAGATATCAAACTCCAGCCCCCTGCACTGGGATCACGGAGTCTTAGCCATTGGACCACCAGGGAAGTCCCCTGAACTCACGTCTTGGCTTCACATGTTTTCTTATCCTCATTTTGCAAATGAAGAAACACGTTTAGAGAGGTTAAGAGATATAACAAACGCGTCACTCCCTTGAGCTGGTTACTTTCCCTTCCTGGAACATGATGTTATACCCACTGGGGCGGGGAGTGGGGAGGATGACCGCTCTCTGTGAAGGGCTGTGGAGGTCTCCTGGGTGGACGTCACGCATGATGGGCAGGCTCTCAGAGGACAGAGCACCCTTATAAGGCCTCTCCCGCCACAGTGAATGTGCAGGGCCACATGCCCTCGGCTCCCAGGAGGCCCTGAGTGCCATTCCCAACCCCAGTCCCACCCCCATCCCTCCAGACATTGAGCCTCTGCTTTCTAGAAGGATTGGAAGATGTTGGACGAAGCCCGAGTGCTCAGATTTCTCAGCCTGGGTGGTGGGGACCCTGGACAGGTGGGTAGGACCTGCTCCACACACACCCACCTCCTCTCCACGGCCCCACAATGGCCTGTGATCTCTCATAGAGGAGGTGCTGTTCTCTAACTTCTGGAGGAGGGGAATGGGGAGGGCGCCTGCCATGTGTTCATTGGTGTTTTTTAAATTATTATTTTAATAAACAATTCTTTGGCCACACCCTGCGGTATGTGAAACCTTAGTTCCCAGACCAGGGATTGAACTTCCACCTCCTGCTTTGGAAGGCAGAGTCTTAACCACTGGGCCACTGGGAAAGCCCTGCACTGGGGTTTTAAATTCACTGGAGATCCGTCCTTTCCCCTGGAGGGCTCTCTGCTGGTCGGTGGGAAGGTCTGCTGACCTGAGGGAAGCAGTTGACCTGCTACTGGCTGGACAGGGCTGGGGCCGGGAGGGGTGAGGGGTGAAGGAACCGCCTGCCTGGGCCTTGGCTGAGGCCCTGTCCCAGCCTCCTAGCTCTGCTGAACACAGAGCCCTGTTCCACTTGATCCTTTTTGATCTCCTGAAAACACTGAATTAGTAAACACGCATTTTATGGACGAGGTCATTGGAGTCCAGGAAGCTGCAGAGACAGGTCCAAAGCTCTCATGTCTGTGTTGTGTGGAGGCGGAGGTGGTAAGGTCCGAACTTGAACCCAGGTTCCTTGATGATAGCACACGTGTTTTCTGCAATGTATCCCATGCCTCATTATTTTCTGCCCCACCTGTTTGAGGCCTTGGTGCCAGAGTCTTTGACTGGGCCACCACGGGGCTGTGTGATCCTGGGTAGGGCTGGTCAACCCTTAAAGCTTTGGTTTCCTTGTCTGTAATGGGTGGCTGGGGGTATGCTTAGCTAGATCTCTAAGATACCTCCCAACCTTGACATTCACCGGTTACACTTTTTTTGTGCATTTCTAGGGGCAGACTTGGGGGTTGCTCATGATGGGCTCAGGGCGTGGGTGAGTTGTTGGGTGGGGCTGAAGGGCAGAGTGCTGCACTGGGGCTTGTTATGAAACCAGTCAAAAGGGCTTTTGTGGGCTCAGTGTCCAGGGCCTTCAGGGAGCTGGTCTGGGGGTGGGGCAGCAGGAAGATGCTCAGGGCTGGGTGAGGTGGCTGACTCTGAACAGTGCAGGAGGGTGATGGTGGGAATGGCTGGGGATTGTGGATGGGGGCTGAGGGGGAGCACGGGGCTCTGAGGTTGATCCAGCAGCGTCCCTCTCTCAGCCCAGGACAACCCTGGACGAGAGACCAAGAGAAGATCATAGTCTCTCTGTTTCTCTTTTTTTGGCTGTGACACAAGGTATATGGGATCTTAGTTCCCCTACCAAGGATCGAACCCATGCCCCCTGCATTGGAAACACAGAGTCTTAACCACTGGGCCACTAGGGAAGTTCCTGAGAACGTTGTAACCTCTTGTCCTCCTCCTGAGCCACTACCATCTCTCCATGGGACATCCCCAGCCTTCCCTTGAGTCCAGCCCCTCTCAGCTGGCGTCTGTGTTGGGACCAAAGGGTTTCTAATTGCCTGCTCTCCATGCCCAGAGCCGTCCCCCGCCCCCCGCATTCTGGCTTCCTAAAGCAGGCCCGTGTCAACTGCAGCCTCTGCCAGCTTCCTGCTCTCAGCTTCTCCTCCATTGTGCGTCTTCTTCCCTTCCTGGGGGTGGATCCCTGTCCCCCACCCGCGAGATCAAACCCGTAACTCCCTGGCCTGGCCATCACGTCTCCACGCCCACTCCAGCTTCCCTCTCTGCCTCTTCTCCCTCTGTTCTTCAAGCTGTCTGCTTCCCGGTCTCCGTCTGTGACTCGTGTATGGTCTTCTCTTTCGGCCACTGCTTCATTGCCCAAATTCTAACTGCCCTTTGGGATCTGGCACAAATGTCACTTCCACTCGGTCTCATCACTAAGGGGTGGCCGCCCCCCTGTGCGGTGCTGGCTTGCAGCTCTTATCAGCTGCCTTGCTTTACACATTGTCATCGGCTTGTCTGTCTCCCGAGACGGGTTCTGAACTTCCTGAGGGCAAGGCCCGGCTCTGTCTCTCATCTAGGTGCCCACAGAGTGGGCGGGGCTCGACGAGGGCCTTTCTTGGTCTGGTAAATGCTTGTAAAGCCTTGTAGAGTCGGACACTGGCTTGTAATTGGGCTTGGTTTCTATGCTCTTGGCTCAGAGCTTTTGCCTGCATCCTACTCCCTGGTGCGAACAGGTGGGGGTCCTGTCTGTCTGTGCTCTGGGCTAAGCCAGCTGCAGCCGAGAGATGCACAGAGGCTTTTTGGAGACGCTTTTCTGCCTCCTTTGGCTCGTTCTTGATCTGCTATTTAAGAAAGTCTATTCTGGCTTTGTGGCATCAAAGAACCAGGAACCAGGCCTGAAAAGGGTACCTTGTCAGCACCCCCACCTGCAGGCTGAACTACAGGTCTCAGAGGCACATAGCCAGGATGCACCTGACTCTCTAGAACTCAGAAGAGTGTGTCAGGTTTTTCCAAAGGGTCTGTGAGGTCCTGGGTATTGTCTTGGGGTTCCTGAGATATGGTTCCAGAGGCACCCGGGGAGACCGTGACTTGTCTAGGGCTGCAGAGACTGTCTTTGTGTTTAGCAAAGGTCATTGAGCCGGGAGGAGGGCTCTCCTTGATGAGGGGTCCCCATTCAGAATGAGGCTTTTTTCCTTCAAAACCCTTGCTTCCCTGCTAGCATCATTTGCTGAGCATGGTCAAAGGTGGTGGGAGGTGGGCAAGGTGGGCCCGAGGGGAAGAGACTTTGGTTAACACCCGCACAGCACAGCTGGGCCACATGACCGGGGAGGAGCTCTGTGTCCCCAAGTGCGAAGTCTTCATCTCCTTGTAGGTCACAGTGGCTACTAAAGACCCATCTTGGAGTAAGGTCCAAGGGATGCTGACGGTGCTGGAGGGAGAGAAGCGAGCTTGGTGATGTCTGGCTTCAGGTTCAGATGCTGCCAAGTCCCTTGTCCGGTTAGAAGCCGGCAAGGGCCCTTGAAGGCCGTCTCTCCCAGCGTGCCTCTGTTACTGAGTGGCCTGTCACTTTTGTTTTCTCTGCTCACTGGTCTCCACCCCTTCCTCTGCCCCTGGACTGAGCATCCTAGCCACGGGTGCCTTAAAGCTGACTCTTATCTAGGCCGTCCTAGGCCCCACCTCCTCAGAGAGGGTGGGCTGGGAGGGTAGGGGTAAATGAGTGCGTAAATGACTGAATGCCTTTCTCAGCAGCTTTGGTGACCCTGTCTCACTGGTTGGAGAAGACGTGGCAACTGAGTCCACCAGGAAACGGCTGTCTGACGGGGGGCAGGGGGGCCCAGCCAGACACAGTGGAAGCTGGCGCTGGCTGGAGCCGGGACCTGGGAGCCTTTCCCGTCCATCAGAGCTGGCGCTGCTTCCGGGAGGAGAGAATTCCCAAAGGCTCCGCCAGGCCCCCTGATAGGGATCTGCCGGCTGTAGGTGAGGGATTTGTTTTTCGGTCAGGATGTGGGGAGTTAAAAATAGGCCTCCTAATCCCCTGGGTTCGTGTCAGACTTGAGGCTGTGCAGGGCCCTTTGGCTCCATTATCTCACTCCAGTGGCTTGGCAGCGGCTGACGTGGGTAGAGGTCGCGCTGCCCGCTTTATAAAGCAGCACGTGAAGGCATGCGCCCGAGTTCTGCTTGAGGCTGAACCCAGTGTTTGGTGGCAGAACCTAGGTCTGTTCCCTGGCCCCCTAACGCCTGCATTCTTTATTCTTGCCAGGAACCCAGTTGAAGTCTAAAGCCAACAGGCGGCAGGAGGGCAGGGGTTGGTTGAAACAATAGGGGTAGATTATTAACCGATGCTTCCCTGATGGCTCAACAGTAACGAATCCGGCTGCCAAGCAGCAGACACAAGTTTGAGCCCTGGGTCAGGAAGATCCCCTGGAGAAGGAAATGGCAACCCACTGGGAAATGCCGTGGACAGAGGAGCTTGGCGGGCTGTAGTCCCTGGGATCGCAAAAGAGCGACTAAACAACAGCTAAGTGAAGCAGCAAGGAAGACTCAAGATGGGTCAAGGCCCCAGGTGTTGGGGAGCAGCGGGGGGTGGGCCAAGGCCCTAAGGGTTGGGGAGCAGTGGGAGGCTGTAAGTGCTGAAGCAGGGGTGTGGGGGGAGGTGGGGTAGCGATGAGAGTGAGGCAGAAAAGCACCCTCAGGACCTGAGGTCGAGCGCCTTGCAAGTCATAATAAAGGGTGTGAGCCTGATGCTATAGGCAGTGGGGAGCCATCGACAATTCGAGCACAGCAGTGGCTGCTTTACCAAAAGCCAAGCGCGATGGTGTGCCCCTCTGGCTTTGCTACCTGCATCCATTTATGGTGTTTGGTAGAGCAGATTTGGGGAAGGAGGATTTTTTTTTTTTTTTTGGCCATACCATATGGCAAGCAGGGTCTTAGTTCACCTGGCCAGGGATGGAACCGCCCTCCCTGCAGTGGAAGCGTAGAGTCTTAATCACTGGATGACCAGGGAAGTCCAGGTAGAGCAGATTTTTGTTTTGATCCTTCTTTATCCAGAAGACACCCTGCCCCTCCCCAGCTCTCCGTCTGGAACCTGGTGCTATAGAGGAGGGGGCGCCCCATGTTCTGCTGCCTCTGGGTTCCAGGGTAAAGTTTGTCTGGGCTTCTTGGCTTCCTCCTGTTTTTAATCTCATTTTCCTGCTTGTCTGTCTGTCTGTCCTCGCAGTGGTGGGAGGAATTAAGGGAGAGGGAGGAGGCGGTGACTGAAGTTGGCAGAAGGCGCTTCTGTCCCGGCCTGATTCATTGAAACTTTTATAGGCTGGGCGAGTGCCTCCTGGCCCCTGGCAAGCTCCCAGACCACCAGGCTCTCCTTCCACACATTTTAGTGCCTTTTGTCCTCTGACCCATATATTTATTGGCTCTTTGCTTCTTCCTCAGGTAGAGGGAGACCCTGGTGGGCAGGATGGGAGGTAAACCAGATCTCTCCGAGCGTTGGAAACCCATCATCCACCCATTTAGAGTTGGGCAGACAGAGGCCTGGGTTTGTTGGGACTTGAACACAGATCTCCAGCCCCGTCCTGGCTGCAACACTGCCTTGCTTTTTTCAGAGCCACTCTGCTTCTGGCAACCCAGGGGTTCTGGAACCCCAAACGCAGGGGTTCCCAGCTCTCCATGAATCTTGGTTCTGCAGCCTGGGCTCCTCCCGGGCCTGGGAGCCAGCTGTGCTGAGCCTACGGGTTCCCGGAGAGGGCTCTTGGCGTCCGCGTCGGCTGAGTCACACAGATGAGATCACTGCTCACCTCGGGATGGGGGAGGATGCCAAGGTTTGGGAACTTTCACTCTGAGCCACTTGTCGATTTTGTGTGTGTATATATGTAAGAAAAACAAACCTGTGGGTTTGGACTTTGTACTTGGCCCTTGAACTGCAGTTTCTGGGCTGTGCCATCTCTCAGATTCCAGGAGACTGGATCTGTGTCCAGAGCTTGAACCCAGCGTTAGTGTTTGTGCTGCCCCATCCTGGCTGTATGTGAGGGGCAGCACCTTCATGGGCTGTAGTAATCATTCCTAGCAGCTCACACTTTCTATGAGTACTTCCTGTGAGCCAGGATCTGGGCTCAAGGCTTTCCAAGTGTCAGCCCCTCTGATTCTCACAAGAGACCTGGGAGGTCCTGTTAACATCTCCATTTTGCAAATGAGAAAACTGAGGCCCAGAGAGGAGAAGCGACTTGCCTAAGCTCACCCCGCTGGGAATGGGCTGAGCTGGAGCGCGAATGAAAGTCTTTTCCGCGTCATAGCTTGAGGTGTCGCTCACCATGCATTTGCGCCTTCCAGCTGCTAGGCGAACTCCTGTGAAAGTATAAATACAGAGAAATTAGGTGTGATTAGCAGGCAAGGAGCAGGAAGAGGTGAATGGATGAGGAGTCCTGGACTGACATCAGTTCAGTTCAGTTCAGTCACTCAGTGTGTCTGACTCTTTGCGACCCATGAATCGCAGCACGCCAGGCCTCCCTGTCCATTACCAACTCCTGGAGTTCACTCAGACTCACGCCCATCGAGTCAGTGATGCCATCCAGCCATCTCATCCTCGGTCGTCCTCGTCTCCTCCTGCCCCCAATCCCTCCCAGCATCAGAGTCTTTTCCATTGAGTCAACTCTTCGCATGAGGTGGCCAAAGTACTGGAGCTTCAGCTTCAGCATCATTCCTTCCAAAGAAATCCCAGGGCCAATCTCCTTCAGAATGGACTGGTTGGATCTCCTTGTAGTCCAAGGGACTCTCAAGAATCTTCTCCAACACCACAGTTCAAAAGCATCGATTCTTCGGCTCTCGGCCTTCTTCACAGTCCAGCTCTCACATCCATACATGACTACTGGAAAAACCATAGCCTTGACTAGATGGACCTTAGTCAGCAAAGTAATATCTCTGCTTTTAAATATGCTGTCTAGGTTGGTCAAAACTTTTCTTCCAAGGAGTAAGCATCTCTTGATTTCATGGCTGCAGTCACCACCTGCAGTGATTTTGGAGCCCAGAAAAATAAAGTCTGACACTGTTTCCACTGTTTCCCCGTCATCATCCCCCATATTCCTCTTCCAGCACTCGCCTCAAGCTGTCAGAGATGAGAAACAGGAGAGCAGGTATGGCTGTATCCAGGCTCCAGGAGGGAAGGGCATGTTAGAAGCCATGGGCCCACAGAGAGCCAGTCCTGGGCCTGTCTCTTTCCACCCCCTGTAGCTGTTGGCTTTTTCAATGTTGATGTTAATTCCTTTGTCATCCTCCTCCAGAAGGTGCCTTTAAGGCAAGATGGTTGCTGGGGGGGCGGGGACATTTCCCTTTGAGTGGAATGACCGAGGCTATGTTGATTCAGATTTGGGATAGAGGTCTATTGTTGGATGCTGAATCCTTGGGGCTTCAGGTGGGAAGTGGAGAAAGAGCCAAGCAGCTTGTTCCCACCCCAGAGGGGCCTGGTATTGTGGAGAGGCTAAGGTTAAAGGTTAGTCTAGGGTCCATTAAACAGTCCTGGGTTGGAGTCCGGGCCGCTGCACCTACCAGCTGTGTGGCCTTGGACAAAGTTGCCTCACTTCTCTGATCCTCGGTATTCTCATCTGTACATTGGGAACAGTAATCTCTGTCTTCTAGGGTTGTTGTTGGGGTAAAACTAGACTTGAAGCTAGAGAACACAGTACAGTGTCTGTACCTCGTAAACACTTAATAAATGCCAGTGTTACTTATTTATTTATTGTTTTTGGCTGCTCTGGGTCTTCGTTGCTACACACGGGCTTTCCCTAGTTGTGGCGAGCGGGGGCCACCCTCTAACCGTGGTGCTCCAGCTTCTCATTGCAGTGGCTTCTCTTGTGGAGCACGGGCTCTGGGGTGCATGGATTTTGGTAGCTGGGGTGTGTGGGCTCAGTAGTTGTGGGCAGGGGTTTAGTCATCCTGCGGCATGAGGGATCTTCCTGGATCGGGAATCGAACCTGTGTCCCCTGCATTGCAAGAAGGATTCTTCATCAGCAGACCACCAGGGAAGCCCAGTGCTAGCGTTTTTGCCCTTATCACTATCCATATTAGCATTGTTACTGGGGACCTTCTCAGTCAACTTTGCGTTGGTCTTGGGAAACTCTGGCTAGTCCCTTTTTCCAGAACTTACTGACTCTGGTCAAGGCAATTCTGAGTATGGAAAAGTCTGATTTAAAATGACTATATGAATTACTTATTTGTTTTTTCTTTTAAAGGTACAGAGTGACAAATTGGCCCAAAAGAAAAGGTTTTTGAATGTGTGTTTTTAAGTGCGATACAGGGGTGATTAGAGAAAGGGGGTGATGGGGAAAATAGCTCTTTAAAGTGCTGAAAGTCTGTCTTGCTCGGCATTCACATTTCGCTCGAGCTTGTTTTTCCTGGTTAAGTCACTGAGGTGAGTGTTCGTTGAAGGAGCTCTGCTGGGTGAGGAGGGTGTGTGTGTGTGAGGGTGTGTGTGTGAGGGTGTGTGTGTGTGAGGGTGTGTGTGTGCTCGGTCATGTCTGACTCTTTGTGAGTCCCTGGACTGTAGCCTGACAGGCTGCTCTGTCCATGGGATTTCCCAGACAAGAATACTGGAGTGGGTTGCCATCTCCTTCTCCAGGGGATAGTCCCGACCCAGGGATCAAACCTGTGTCTCTCCTATCTCTTGTGTCTCCTGGATTTGCAGGTGGATTCTTTTCCACTAGTGCCATCTAGGGAACCCCGGCGGTGGGTGGGGAGATTCAAATCCGTGTGAGGTTCAGCTCCTGCCTCCCTTCTGAGAGCCTCTTGGTCTGTTCCTAGGGAGAAAGCATGCCTCGTCTTTGGTGAGGCCACAGGTTGGTGTGGGGAGGGTGAGATATCAGGAGGGCTTTCTGGAGGAAATGGTGCTGGAGGCGGCTGCACGGGTTTCTATAAACAGAATTGCAGTATCACTTCTCCCAGGCTTGCCTGGTTCTCTGAGACAACCCTGCAGCCAGGTCAGCTGAGAGGTCCCAGGCCTGGCAGTCAGGACAGTTGGGGAGCGAGAAGGTGTCCAGTCCCTTCTGTTTCCCTGTTCAGACCCATCCATCCCTAGAGCCCCTTTGTCTTGGGCATGCCTGTAGAGAGGAAGCAGAGGCTTATGCTTGAAGATTCTGGTCTGAAATCAGAGCTATGTTTGTCACTTCCATTGTGTGCCCTCAGGCAAGTTATTTCCGCTGCCTGTGCCTCAGTTTCCCCATCTGTCTTACAAGGATAATAGTGACCCTCAGGTAGCCAAGTTGTTCTGAGGATCGGTGAGGTCCTGCAGGTAAAGTGCTTATCATGGAGCTGGCGCAGGGTAAGTGCCTGTCATTAAAAGCTGCTGTCTGCCTGCTGTTGTCTTTAGCACAGGACACACCTCTCCACCCTCCCCTCTCCCCTCCACTCGGTTCCTGTTGTTGACATCCTCCTCACCATCTAGCTCAGGGATTTTAAGTATTTATATCCTTGCTGGAATTTCTCTTTGCATTGTCTAGTTAATTACCTAATTGAATGAAGGCAAACAATTTTGCTTCGCTTCCTTTCCTGTGGAAGTGCAGGAAGCGGCCGGTGCCTTCTTTTCTGTGATTGAGACGATTATTGAAGTATTTGATGATGATGGTGACGCCTTTCCCCCCTTGAGAGGTCCTCTCCCTCTTAGAATAGCTTCTTGGCCCTGTAAATCAAGCTGTAGCCACGTGCTTGGGAGGCATACATCTTGTTGAGGATGTTGATGGGTTTGGCCGCTGTTTCTTTGGGTGCCAGCATGCTGTTTTGGCACCTTCTTGCCCATTCCAAGAGGGACAGTTGATAAGACAGTTTTTTAAAAATATTCAGAACTAATGACCTATGTACGTACTTGGGGAGGACTGGCTGATGGAGTAGGCATCAAAACCAAGGCTGGGGGAGAAGATGTCCATGGCAAGGCATCGCTGACTCTTCACTCTTGCTGATGTTGGTGGCGTTGGATTCTGCCCTGCCCCTGGTGGCTCTGGGGTGGGGAAGTACAGTGATTAAGGTCATTTTTTTGTTTGTTTGTTTTGGCTGTGCCATGCAGCTTGCAGGATCTTAGTTCCCTGATCAGAGTTTGAACCTGGTCCCCAGCAGGAAACGTGCCAAGTCCTAACCACTGGACCACCAGGGGACTTCCAAGGGCATGGGATCTGAACTTGGTGTGCTGGGGGCTTCCAATCCCTGCCCTGCCACTTGGTAGCTGCGTGAAATGGCACAGCTGCTTGACTCGTCCTTGGCCCTAAGGTGAGGGTACCATAAATCCCATTTCATAGGAGTCGTAAGAATCATTCTACCCACAGTGTTGGCACATGTAAGTATTCATATAAGTAAGCTGGTATATTCAAGGATCTTAAAAAAAACGTACCGTGTTCTTTACCCCAAGACTCTCCCCATTTGTCTTACCTTGTTCTTCTCCAGGTAGTAACCATAACCAGCAGGCCTGGAGCTCTCCCTACCTCTAGTCTCCCTACCTCCAGGCTCCTGCCAGGCGGTCCCCTCTATTTAGAATGTCCTTGTCCTTGCCCTTCCTTGTTCCTTCAAGACTTATCTCAAGTACTGTGCCTACATGGCATTTTCCTAGAGTTCCCCAACCAGTCCCCCTTAAATGCCCTGCTACATCCTTGTTGTGCCTTTTCTCTGCAACTGTCATTGGCCCAGGTATGTTTCATGGAAAGGCAGTCTGGAAGATACTTTGTAGAAGAGGAGTTTTGGAAAAGGCTGCATTCTTGATGCCCATTCGTACAGTACCAATCCACACTAGCAATTTTAAAGGCTCTGAGAAGTTCTGCGATGCAGAAACCTGCTGAACTTTCCTTGCCCCAGAATTCTCCAAACCTCTGACCTTAGGACACTTTCTTCTTCTTCTTCTTCTTCTTTTAATATTTATTTATTTATTTTCATCTGTGCTGGGTCTTCGTTGCTGGATGGACTTTTCTCTGGTTGCAGAGAGAAGGGGCTCCTCTCTAGCTGTGGTGCACGGGCTTCCCGCTGCGATGGCTTTTCTTGTTGTTAGCACAGTCTCTAGGGTGCACGGGCTCCATAGTTCTGGCTCTCAGGCTCTAGAGCACAGGCTCAATAGTTGCGGAGCACGGGATTAGTTGTTCCTCGGCATGTGGGATCTTCCCTGGTCAGGGATCGAATCTGTGTCTTCTGCACTGGTGGGCGAATTCTTCACCACTGAGCCACCAAGGAAACCCTAGGATACTTTCTTCTCAGAATACCTGTTGACCAAGCTTTGTGACCTCCTCGGGGGATGTGGCCTGTTGTAGACATCTAAAAGTCGCTCAGTCGTGTCCGACTCTTTGCGACCCCATAGACTGTAGCCTACCAGGCTCCTCTGTCCATGGGATTTTCCAGGCAATAGTACTGGAGTGGATTGCCCTTTCCTTCTCCAGGGGATCTTCCCAACCCAGGACTTGATCCCGGGTCTTCCGCATTGTAGACAGACGCTTTACCGTCTGACCCACCAGGGAAGTCCAGTTTGATGCTGTCTCCCCATTTTACAGTCAAGGAAACAAAGCAGCTGGTCCCAGCTAAACCTATGTGTCCCTCCCTTACCCCTTGGATCAAGTGGTGAGGTTCTTTATGTGGGTGTTCAGGGCCAGGTGACAAGGGAGGGCTGACTGTGACCTGCTCCCAAAGGCCTTTTAGCCTTGTTGAAAGGGTGTGATGGACACATGAACTAGAGAGAGTTAACTCCCAACCATGCATCCCTGAGCTGCTGTGTAACAGGAGCCCTGGTGCTGGCCTGTCTGGATCTTGGCCAAGGAAGGGCATGAGAGTCAAATGTCCTCTGAGAACCTAGCAGTGTCCTCAGCGCTGGGACCCCGGGACTCAGCCACCCTGTCTCCCACCTCAACCACCAGGAATTCCTGGGACTGCATTGTGCTCTAGTCCGAGGCGGCATAGTCAAGGAAGGGGAGAGGAGCCAGCAAGAAGAGAAGAGCCTTCTGTTTACCAATGCACACTGCCCCCTTCCTTTCCGGGGGGAAAAATGCTATTTTCTAGTCCTCTTTTATTATCAGACATTCTCAGGGGAGCAATTACCTGACAGCGGGAATTATCTGCTGTCTTTATTCTAGGGCCTATCTGCTGAAGTTCCTTCTTGGAGTAATTGATTTTGGTAATTTAGAGGTGCTGAATATTGTTTTAGGAGAGGGTGCCGGCACAGAGGCAGGGCATGCCCATGAAGGCGTGGGCGGCCAGCGGAGAGCCGCTGGTGATGGCTATGCTGGGCACGGGGCAGAGATGACAGATAACGCAGTTCTTGCCTTTGAATTCGTCCCGTCTTGTGTCGAAGGTACGGGGGTTGCACGGGAAGTCGCTTGACTGTGGAAACTGGGGCAGGTTTACTGTAGGAAATGAGCTGAGAGGCAAATGTCAGGTTTGGTCACCCCTCATCGTAGGGGTTTAGTCCCAGGCATTGACCGCAGCCTGACCCTGACGCTGGCTGTCATCCTGTGGTGTCCCGGAGGGCAGGGAGGTAGCGGCGGCTCCTTGGAGAAACTTGAAGGAGAGCAGCTGCTGTGAATTGGCCTGACCTTCCCTCTGGGCAGCCTGAGGTGCTGACTGTGGACCCTGGTGCCTAGGGCACCGCTGTCCCCTGGGTGGGGAGGGCACGTCAGGGCGCCCGCTTTGTGGGGATGCTGAGAAGGGCATGAAGGGAGGACCTCAGTGTTATCTGCTCAGTGGATGCAAAAGGCAAGTGTGGGGACTTCCTCCCAGAAATGGCCCCAGCAAAAGCCCAGAAAAGGCCCAATTTCAAATGAGTTGAAATTTGAAACTCTAGCCTGGGCTAGAAGGTTACTCAGGTTTTTCTCACCCAGGGGCTTTGATAAGAGGGCAGTGTTCTGCTTCTCCGCTGCAATGGGAGTCGGGGAAGAGGCTCTCCAGGAAAAATTGGGGGCACTGGCCCCAAAAGAAGAGGGAAGAAGCACAGCCAAAAACAGCAACAAGCCCAGAAACACGACGCCCATGTCATGAATGGAGTTTTGTAGACACTTTTTTCCCTCCAGAGAAGGAATTTACATCGAGGCCCATCATTTCCTATAACAAAACCAAGCAGACTCTGGGCATTGCCAGGGATCTGAAGCCACGGCTTGACTCAGCCAAAAGGAGCAGTATGATCAGTTAGTGAGAGACGCCTGTGCAATGTGGAGGAGGCGGGGCTGTGTGTGCCTGGACAGCCTGTGTGCCATCCCTTACTGGGTCTGAGCTTCAGTGTTACGGATATTTTTAAGGCCTGAGAACAACTAGGCTGAAACTATATCATGTTGAAAGACTCCTGCAAACTTTAAAGGTCCAGATACAAGTCCCTGGAGCCCTTCTGGCCGGATATAAGGCTACCTTACAGAGCCAACAGATAAATTTCCATGTGATGGGAGGAGATGAAGGGTGATTGTGGGAAGGTGTGGCTCGCAACGCTCTGTGGCTCCAGGGGGCCTTCTTGTCCTTTGACCATGACAGTAGTGAGCTGCAAGCCTCTGCCTAGAGGGACACATATTTATTGACTGCCAGGCACTGATTTAGTTTGAGTGCCTACTGTTTACCAGCTTGAGAACTGGTGTGATATCAGGAGCTTTTCTAAACCTGCTCTTGTGCCTGAAATTCCACCATTAGAGATTGATTTCTTTGGGTTAAACATTGCCCTTTCTAGCTTAGGTGTTAGCTCCTAAGGGGATGCTCATTTTCTCTAAGCCCTCTCTGAGCTGGAAGTTATTATTTGGAAATGTGGAGATAGAGAAGGTAAACAGGGGACCAGGACGCGACGTCAGGCTGGTGGTGGAAGTCAAGATTCGCACGTCATTTGTCACTATGCCTACCCCACCCTGAGTGCTAAACTTAGCAACAGTCAAAAATTTAAGTCATCAAATCTTTTTAGTGGCCATTGTTTTCCAAGTTTGGATCCTAAGGGCAGAAGGAGAACTGAAGGTCCTTCCCGCCTCTGGGCCCTTCTGCTCTTCCAGATCTTTCCGCTCAGATGGGCGGCTCCTCCTGTGGCTGCCCCGGCCAGCTGCTAGAGGAAGTTGCTGGAACCAACTCTTCCCAGCTGGAAGAACAGTTGTCCGCCACTACCTGGTCACCTTCTGGCCCCTAGGGGCCCCTTCCCCAATGACAATATCCACCACTGACCAGTCAGCAAATGCTGACCCTCCTCCGACCCCACTGTTGTTGTTGTTCTAGTTGCTAAGTTGTGTCCAGCTCTTTGTGGCCTTGTGGACTGTAGCCCGCCAAGTTCCTCTGTCCGTGGAATTTACCAGGCAAGAATATTGGAGTGGGTGGCCATTTCTTTCTCCAAGGGCTCTTCCCTACGCAAGGACAGAACCTGAGTCTCCTGCGTCTCCATCTCCTGCACTGGCAGGCAGATTCCTTGCTACTGAGTCACCTGGGAACACCCTCCACCCTTGGCCCCAGCCCCATACAGCAGTTTAAATATCTGTGGGCTCTGGAGTCTGGCTGGGTTTAAGACGAGCTGGGTGACTATACAGACTTTGCGGTAAAATGGGACAACAGGGATAACAGTACTAACCCCAGAGGATTTATGGAAGTGTCATTGAGCTAGATGACACACGCCTAGTTCAAGGCCTGGCATGCATGTCAAAGAAACCCGATATGTGGGGTCTTTGATGGTCATAATATTATTAGCGCTTGGGGCCTCAGCCAGCCTTCCCGGGGTGGACACCAGCCTCCAGCCGCCATCCCAGACACGCAGCTCCTGGCTCTTCTGACCCTTAGAAGGTCCCACCCTGGATACCTCCTCTTCTCAGCTACCAGCTGTCACCGGGGAGCCCTGGTGTTCATGCCTATGGTGTCCACTACCGCTGAACCTGGACTACGTCCATCCCTGATGGTAAGTTTCTTACTCTAATCCTCCCCGAGTTTTAGGGGGGGCGTCTCCCCGAGTTCCAGACGGAGAAGTGGTTTTACCAGATGCTCTAGAGGCGCATCAATTGGTCCAGCGAGGAAGTCCTTTCCTTTCCTCTAAAACCACTTCCTCCACGCTCATCGCCCGTCCCCCCACCCCGACCTCCCCTTTCAGGTGAAGGCTGTGCTGACCAGCAGCCCTGGAGCCAGGGAAGCCTTGCCTGGTGCTTCACCTCCTTTCCCTCCTTCCTCCTCNCTCCTCTGTTTCCTCTCCTTGCAGTCTCATCTTTACTTAGTAACCAGTGTGAGTGCGCTTTTCTAATTTAAGGTAGACTGGTTCAAGTTGCTTTCAGCTCCCATTGCTCTCGGAGCCATGCGTAACCTGCCCTTGGCTCCCAGGTCTTGCTGACCTGTCCCAGCTCACCTCCCTTCCCCCATCTTCCTCACTGCTCTTCAGCCCCACTGGCCTTCCCTTCGGTTTTGTCCACCTCTGATCCCCTCTCCTCCTTGAAAGGTGCCACTTCAGTGCTCACCGGAAATGACCCTTCTCTGGAACCATGTGTCTCATCGAGAGTGATCCCTCCCTCACCCTGTTCGTCTCTGTCTCAATACCTGTTATTTCCTCTCTTGCAGACATCACAGTCTCAACTGACATGTGTGTATACCCATGCCTGCGTGTGTGCATTTATAGTTTCTTAATGCTTATTTTTTTGTGTTTCCCGGGACAGAAACCCCTGAGGACAGGCTCTCTGGCAGGGTACATAGTAAAAGTTGCTCAGCCATATCTGACTCTTTGTGACCCCATGGACTGTACAGTCCATGGAATTCTCCAGGCCAGAATACTGCGGTGGGTAGCCATTCCCTTCTCCAGGGGATCTTCCCAACCGGGGGACTGAACCCAGGTCTCCTGCATTCCATGCAGATTCTTTACCATCTGAACCACCTGGGAAGCCAGCGGTGCATAGTAGGTCCTCAGTAAATATTTGTCAGATGAGTGCATGATAGGTAAGTGGAGACCTCAGGAGAGGCAGGCTGTTGCCTAGGGTGACCAGTCGTCTTGATCTGTCNTCTCCTGCATTCCATGCAGATTCTTTACCATCTGAACCACCTGGGAAGCCAGCGGTGCATAGTAGGTCCTCAGTAAATATTTGTCAGATGAGTGCATGATAGGTAAGTGGAGACCTCAGGAGAGGCAGGCTGTTGCCTAGGGTGACCAGTCGTCTTGATCTGTCCAGGAATGGCAGGGAAAGGGTTCCTGAGGCTTGGGATTTCCAGTTTTAAAACCAAGACAGTTGCAGAGAAACCGAGATGAGCTGACCCCCTGGCCCTGCCCAAGTGCCTATCCCTGGAGGACTGTGATTTTCAAGGTCCACGTGCTTTTTAATATTCAGTCTTTAGAAGGAGACCAGGGCAGATGCATTCCTAAGGATGGTGCATGGAAGCCTGGGGGTGTGCACAGGGGTGCTGGGCAGGTGGGCTGCCACTCGCCGCCTGGCTGCTCTGGGCCTCACCCGAGCCTCATGCCATTTCTGTTTAGCTTGTGGCCAGCTCCTCTCACCCCGTCTTGGCAGATGAGGTTGACTTGACATGCCCAAGGTCAGCTGCAGTGACCAGGCCAGGGGCCCTCTCTAACAGCAGGGCTGGATCTCACATGTATTAGTTTGTTAGGGCTGCCAGGAAAAATACCACCAACAGCGTGGCCTAAACGATAGAAATTTGTTTTCTCATAGTTCTGGAAGCTAGCAGCCCACGATCAAGGTATGGGCAGGGTTTGTTCTCCCGAGGCCTCTCTCCTTGGCTTGCAGGTGGCTGCCCCCTCTTGCTGTCTCTTCACCTGCTTGTTTTCTCTGCACTTGGGCTCCTGGTGTCCTGTTTCCTCTTAGAAGGACACCAGTCGGATTGGACTAGACCCCACCTAGACGGCCTCATTTCAACCTAGTCACCTTTGAAAAAATCCTCATTTCCAAATACAGTTACATTCTGAGATACTGGGGGTTGGGACTTCACATGTGAATTTTAAGGGAACACACATTAGCCCATAAGACCACCCTCGGCCTGAGTGACCCCTCCCAAATATGACCTCAAGGGCGGTGGTGTCAGGCTGGAGGAGCTTCACCCAGGACAAGAGCCTTCCTCTTCCTGGGGACTGGAGGAGCCCAAGGGTGGATTTTCCATTTGAAAATTCTGCGTTTACCTCACCTCTGCACAACTTCTTTCCATTTCTTCCATGTTTGCATATTCTCTCGAGAGAGAAACCACCATGGTTTTTTCACCTGCTTGGGCCAAAGCAGGTTGGTTTTTCTCCGGACTACAGTCCCAGATCCTAGTCTCAAAGCTTGGGGGGGGGCAGTCCCTTCTGATACCACCAGCCTCCTGCTTACCTCAGCATCTCCTCCTCCTTGGAGCAGCTCTTCTAGGCTAGGTGGGCTCCCTGCCCCTGTGCCCCAGCCCCAGCTAGCCTGTCCCAAGAAAGAGTCTTGCCCCTGGCGGCCCCAGGACTCAGCCACAATCTGACACACTGTAGGAATCACAGGGCTTGAGGAGATGCGGAAGGAAGGTGCGTGAGGAGTGGGCTAGTGTGGCTGCCGAGGGTGCTGGAATAGACTGTCTACAGCCAAAGCTATACCGCATTCTAGGTGACCTTGAACAAGTCAGGGCACTTCTCTGAGCCCTGGTTTACTCATTTGTAAAATGGAGAGGTAATACAGTTGCTGAGAAAGTGAAGTGACAGGAACACATTTGAAGGGTTTCATATAGATGTGAGAGTTGGACTATAAAAAAAAGCTGAGCACTGAAGAATTGATGCTTTTGAACTGTGGTGTTGAGAGTCCCTTGGACTGCAAAGAGATCCAACCAGTCCATCCTAAAGGAGATCAGTCCTGGGTGTTCATTGGAAGGGCTGATGCTGAGGCTGAAACTCTAGTACTTTGGCCACCTGATGCGAAGAGCTGACTCATTGGGAAAGACCCTGATGCTGGGAAAGATTGAAGGTGGGAGGAGAAGGGGATGACAGAGATAAGATGGTTGGATGGCATCACCAACTCAATGGAGATGAGTTTGGGTGGACCCTGGGAGCTGGTGATGGGCAGGGAGGCCTGGCGTGCTGCAGCCCATGGGGCTGTAGAGTTGGGCATGACTGAGTGACTGAGCTGAGCTGATGTGGTGCCAGTCATGTCCTAAGCGCTCTGTGCATATTAATTTCCGTTACGTGGGGACCTAGCGGTTGGGTGAAGAGTGTGCCTCTGTAACGGGCCTTCCTGGGCAGCTCTGCGGCTATCACTTCCTGCTCCATCAGGGCATGGTTTGGGGCTCGGGGCAGAGGCTGGGGGTTCCCGACTTTGCCACCCACCCCCTCTGTGATGGGTCTCTGTCCCTCACCTCCTCTAGGCTTAACTGTCACTGATGGTCACAATCAGAATGAGCCCTTACAGGCTATGGGGCCTTTCTTAGGTCCCCAGATCTCTCCCTTATGACAGCCCAGCATCCACACAATGCCCTGGGAGGCAGCTTTTATTATTTTGCAGAGGAGAAAGCAGAAGCTCAGAGAGGTAAAGTCATTTGCTCCAGGTCACACAGCTGGTGGCTACAGAGCCAACTGGGCAGCCTTCGGAATGGCTGGTCTTTGAGTCCACTTGGTGGTGAGGTTTGGATATGGGCTCTGGGGCTGTTTGGGCTGCTGGGATGGCAGGATCTAGGAGGGTTGTTTTGTTTCCTTTTTTCTTCTTTTTTCATTGTGGATGCTCTGGATTCTGAGCTGCTGCTCCCTGAGGCCACTCAAGGCAGGCGGACTGGGCTGAGTTTGGCCTGCAGCCCTGTTTGATGTGACCTGTATGGTGATTGTTTTAAAATGTGAGTTAGTCGCTTCTGTGTCGGGAGGTTTTTACACTAAAGTCTGGTAGNGATGCTCTGGATTCTGAGCTGCTGCTCCCTGAGGCCACTCAAGGCAGGCGGACTGGGCTGAGTTTGGCCTGCAGCCCTGTTTGATGTGACCTGTATGGTGATTGTTTTAAAATGTGAGTTAGTCGCTTCTGTGTCGGGAGGTTTTTACACTAAAGTCTGGTAGCTGTTCTTGATCAGCCCTCCTGGCCGTTGTATGTCTGCTTTCCAGCTTCCCTGCTGTGGGCTGGGGCACAAATGCCTCTGGCCGGCCTGCCTACCTCATTCTCCTCCTTCCCTGGCTCCCACTCGCATTAGCCCTCGAGATTCCTGAGCTGGGCGAGCTAGAGGGCTGAGCAGGCACCAGGAATGTGGGCCTCGGAGCCCTCCAGAGAGCTCCCTGCGGCTCAGGGAAGGTAGAGTCATAATTCAAGGCAAAATGAGTGGCCCTGGAGAAATGTCCAGACAGTGCTCGGGGCTTTTAGAAATGTGTCCAGTGGGGCATGCGCTTAATGAACTCTGTGCCAGGCGCTGGCCACCGCTGGAGGCTGCAGCGTGATGCTGGGGACACAGACTGTCCTGGGAGAGTCTGCGTCTCAGGGCATGAAGGTGCCTAGAATGGGCTTTCACCGAGGATGGTGTCTGAACTGACGAAATGAAAGTGCAGCGCCATTCTAGGCGGAGAAAGTAGCCTGGATCAGAGTTCAGAGCTGGGACCTCAGCAGGGCTCCGCAGTCTGAGCTTGAATTGTCCAGGTCCCCCTTCCAGCCCCTCCCCGCGTGGGAGCCAGGCTGGAGCTTAGGACTTGCCCAAGAATGATGAAGGCACGGGCAGATTCAACCAGGAGCGGTACTGACTTGGGAGGACATAGTTCTGTGTGTTTTCAAATGTCTGAAGGCTTTTAATCTCCAATTCCCTTTTTAAAAGTGACTGTATTTTTTAGAGCAGTCTTAGGTTCACAGCAAAATTGAGCGGGAAGTACAGAGAGTTCTGTGTTCTCTGCTCCCCACATGCACAGGCTCCTCCACGATCAACATCGTGCACCAGGATGTTTTTTTTTTTTTCCTAATATATAAGAACAGCTTATTCCATGATTTAAAATGAAATCATTCCAGAAGAGCATAAAGTGAAAACTAAACCTCTCCCCTTGCTTGCCCTAGACTCAAACACACACACACACACACACACACACACTCACCAGAGTAACCACTGTTTATTTTTGGAAGAATGTGCAGAAATCAGTTTCCATGCTTCCATGGACCTATCCATCCAGGGGGTCATGCCACATATCCTGCACCTCACCCCGCAGTCCCTCCTGTCAGCACTTGCATCTCTACCTTCTGCTGCAAGAGGGTACCACAGGCTTCCATCTTCAGAGGGGACCGCCACTTATTCAGCCAGTCCCCCAGTGATGGACATAGATGTGGTTTTCAGGGGTTTTTTTCTGCTGCAAACAAGGGTACAGAAACATCCTTGTTCATCTGCTCTTGCACGCTTGTGAGAGTTTATCTGAGGGATGGGATGGAGAAAGAGATTACATGAATTTAAAGTGGACATTTTATGGATTTTAGTTTTTGATACACTTTGCCAAGGTGCCCTCCACACAGATTGGGATCGTTTACACTCCTTATAATGGGTGAGAGATGATGTGGTTGTGCGCTTCTGTGTCAGGAGTGGAGCTTGGGTAGAGTCTGGATGGGCTTTGGGGGCAGGACCCAGCCGGAAGTGGGGGGGGTACCCCTCAGGTGGTCTTTGGAGTGTGTTTTTCTCAGTGCTGTTTGGAGCTCTCATTTATACATATGTATCCATGGAAAATCTATGATTCTGTTCAACAGTTTTTAAAAAAATCATCTATCATTCTGCAAATTGCTTTTTTTTTTTTTTTTTTGACTAAGATGTTTGGGAAAGGTTTTCCTAGTTAGGATATGAACCTCTTCTTCACTCTTTCTTTGTGCTACATAGAACATTCTGCAGTTCAGGGTGGGATGGCTGATTTAGGCCCCCTCGTCAGGTGTCTGAGGCCCCCTAGGGTGTTGCAGGGAGCATCCTTTGTGGACCTCAACAGGCCCAGGTGCCAGCGTCCCTTCTGTCTAGAGAAAATGGTTGTTGCTGGGAACAGCGCTACTGTTTTTCCCCACTGTGAGCCTAGAGCGAAAGTCTTGGTTCTGCCTTGGCCTTGAACATGGGTCTGGCCCTTCTCTGTGTTCTTCTCGAGCAATGTGTGAGACCAGGGCATCTGCTGACTTAGTTCCTTCGGTACAGGGCTTCCCTCTGCTCAGGGAGTTGCTGCAATGCCAATTCCTATCTCCCTTAGCCAGCCTGGTTGACTGGTCTATTACCCATTCTGGTGATCTTGGGGCAGCCACCCCCTGCCTTTGGGTAAACAGACCTGCCTCTGATGGGAGATTGGCAGGAGCATCGAGCCAGGAGCTCACTTATTCATCTGCCAGTATGACTTTCCTCATCTTTCCTCTGGGAAGAGCCCTGTGGTGTGTCTGGGTCTGGTTGAGAGCTTGGTGGTGGAGGTGATGAGGGAAAAGACTTATTCAGCCCCTACCTATGGGCTGTGCTAGTCGCCATCCCCGGCAGTTTCTGCTAAGGGCTCAGTGGCATCAGGGAAGGCTTCCTGGAGGAGGTGGTTTTGGGGCCAGTAGGACTTGGAGGTGAATCTCTGGTCACTGAGGGAGCCCCTGGGCAGGACAGGAAGGGCGGGGGGGGGCATGTGGAGGGGCCTGACAAACCTCCTTTAGAAACGTTCTTTAGAGAGAATGAGGGGACCCCTCAGAGGCTGGAGAGCTGATAAAGGGGGATTTGGAGGTAGACAGACTAGAGCTCACACTCTGGCTCTGTCATTTGCCGCCTGTGCAGCCGCTTAATCTCTCTGAGCTGTAGATACCTTGTCTGTGAAATGGGATAATAGTGCCTCATTCACAGGCTGGCTTTAGTGTTGTCTGAGCTCTTGCCTGGGCAGTGCTTGGCAGAGACCCACACGAGGTAACTGGTATAGAGTCTAACGCAAGTGAGTCAATCTCCTGGGTATGGGGTGATAACCAGAGTTGGCAGTGGGGTCTGGATGAGGCCAGAGACTTCCCGAGTGGAGGCCATAGGACTCGGTGATGGGCTCGTGCCGGCACAGGTGACAGAGTTGCCCTCCTTTCCTTCTCGGGTCCCTCCCCACTGGGGGGAACACTGTTCGGGGGCCCTGTCTACAAAAAGCAACCCACTCATGAGTCTTTGCGGGCAGGACCCAAGCTAGAAGGTGACCTTGGGGAATCCCAGGAGGAGGGGAGGTTGACGGAGGGAGGTGAAGGTTGACAGCGGCCCCAGGGTTGATGCTGCACTCAGCAAACAGGGCCAGAGATGATCTCTGAGCAGCCTTTGGGCGCGTCGTCACGGCGCCCTTTCTTCCCGGGTAATTAATGGTGCTTTCATCCTTACCAAGAGGCCAGTGGTGGGTACAGCAGGGTGGCTGGGCGGGCGCCGGACAGACAGTCTAAGCCCACTCCAGCCACCTTTGGCGATTTATCGCCTGTCAGCCCTGCTCTTTGGGGACATAAAACAAGTTCCCTGGGAGGTGGCCAGGGGCCCCGAGGCTCTGGCTGTGCTGTCTGAGGGCACAGCGTCTCCAAGGAGTTATGCTTCAAGGGCCACTGCCAAGCCTACCACACTGAGGGGCTTCAGGATAAGCCGAAGCTAGCAGACTGGAGGGCATGGGGCCTGGTTCCTCCATGATCTGACCGCACAGGTAGGTGGAGAAAGAGCTTTGAGAAGGTCAGAGACACTCAGGACAGCGCAGAGTTAGCATCTGGACTCCTGGACAAAGCTTGCACTTTTCCCTTCAGCCCCTGCCTCTTAAGCCATGGGTCCTTAACCAGGGACCCCAGGAGTCTCTAGATGGAATCTGGAGTGTCCATGAACTTGGATGGGAGAAAAAACATCCCACCTTCATTCTCACTAACCTCTGATTACAATTCCAAATTGTAATTCTTCAGTTTACAGATGTAGGTGATAAACCACACCTACATGGTGGTGTTAACAGTGGTGTTAACGGTTCTAGAAGTCATAGAAATCGCAGAAGCTATCACGTCATGACATAGTTTTGTGGGTATCAGGAATTAATGCTTTTTTCTTCCTACCTCAAAATTATAGTGGCTCTTAGAACTGGATCTTGTTATTTAAGGGGTTAATAGAGCAGCACACATATTGCTATAATTTTAAATAATATTTTAACCGCCATGCGTGTGCGTTAAGTCACTTCAGGCGTGTCCAACTCTTTGCAACCCTATAGGTCGTAACCTGCTAGGCTCCTAGCAAGAAAACCGGAATAGGTTACCATTTCCTCCTCCAGGGATCTTCCTAACCCAGGAATCAAGCCCACATCTCTTATGTCTCCTGGGTCGGCAGGTGGGTTCTTTACCACTGGCACCATCTGGGAAGTCCTTGTCCTTTGATCCTCATGTGTGAGTGTCAATCGGTCAGCCATGTCCGACTCTTTGTGACCCACGGACAGTAGCCTGCCAGTCTCCTCTGTCCATGGGGGTTCTCCAGGCAAGAATATTGGAGTGGGTTGCCATGCCCTCCTCCAGGGGATATTCCCAGCCCAGTCATCGAACTCAGGTCTCCTGTTTGGCAGGTGGATTCTTTACTGAGTCACCAGGGAAGCCCAGGAATACTGGAGTGGCTAGCCTATCTCTTCTCCAAGGGATTTTCCCAACCCAGGAATTGAACTGGGGTCTCCTGCGTTGCAGGTGGAGTCTTTACCAGCTGAGCTACCAGGGAAGTCCTTGATCATATTTCAATGTAATCAGTTTCCTTTGTATTCTTCAGTGTTTTATTGTGTGTATTTAAAAACATTTTTCTTAGAAGGGGGCCTTAGGCTTTACTAGAGGCTGTAAGAGTCAATGGCACCAAAAAAGATGAGATGAAACACTCCCAGGCTGGACACCCAGGCCACTCTTGCCCGCTCCTGACCACTGGTCAAGGTGTCCTGTTGCCAAGGGGACTAGTCTGCACTGAACCAGCCTGCCAGTGAACCCAGCTATGTGCTGGGCCCTGGGTGGGGTTGGGGACAGGAAGGAGCACTAGCGAGGGAAGACCTTGTCCTCCAAGAGCTCCTGGGCTCCTTGGACAGGGAGGAGGGGAGCAACACCTGCACCTGAATTGGCTGTACCAGGGGCCCTGGAGACCTGGCGCTGTTGGGATTCAGAGGAGGGAGAAGTCATTTCTACTGGAAGGAACCGATCTTGGGATGACTTTGTAGAGAAGGTGGTATTGGACTTGAGCCTTGAGAACTTTGAAGTAAGAGACATGGGGAGAGGAACTAGCAGGAGCCAACGCGTGGAGACTGTTCGGCTGGTGAAGGAGGAGGAAGGTGATGGGAGAAAAAAGAGAGGGTGAATGCAAGGCAGTGAGCTCTGTGCCCACGCTGTTGGCCCAGGAAGCCCCAGGAAGGCTTTCAGTGGAGAGACGTGGCCAGGTATGCGGTCCAGGGCGGTCCCTCTGGCTGCCAGTGGAGGCGTGGTGGGGAGGGGCTGGGTGACCAGCAAGGAGACTGGGCAGTCACCTGGTAGGGAATGTGAAGACCTGAACTGAACCCAAACTGACTTGTTTTCTGGGGACAGAGCGGAAGTTGTCCCCGCTTTGGGATGAGGTGAGTGGAAGGTCCCTGAGACCTCAGGTGTTGGAGTCTGAAGTCAGCATTTGAATCCTGGTTCTGTCTGTTACTGGGCTTCCCTGGTGACTCAGATGGTAAAGTATCTGCCTGCAATGTAGAGACCAGGATTTGATCTCTGGGTTGGGAAGATCCCTTGAAGAAGGAAATGGCTACTCACTACAGTATTCTTGCCTGGAGAAATCCTTGGACAGAGAGCCCGGGGCTACGGTCCATGGGGTTGCAAAGAGTCAGACACAAGTGAGTGACTAACACATTCTGTCTGTTACTGGCTGTGTTGTCTCAGACACATCGATTACACCCGCTAAGATTCCTTTCCTCATCTGAGACCTTTGGTAATAATCTAGCCTGCCTGGTGGGGTTGTCCTGAGCGGGACATGAGATGACACGTTTAAAGCCCAGCACAGTGCTGTGCACAGAGGAAGCTGTGGACATGCTGTTACTATTAAAAGTGCTGTTATCTTTCTCCTGGGGACCTGTTGGGTGGTAGGGGCCGTGGGGAGAAGAGGGGCCACGTCTGAGATTTCAGATCAGCACTGAGGCCTGGGCCGGGGAGCCAGCGTCTGAGACCAGGTCCACTGCCCCGGCCTGGGCTCAGGTGCCATCTTCCCTGTAGCCCCCGGGAGCTGGGGAGGTGCCCCTTCCCCTGTCTTCCCCTCCTCTGCCTAGCTGTCCCTCAGCCAAGAGACAGCTCTGGCCCCTCAAGTGTAGCCCCCCCAGGAAGGATCATGCCCAACTAGAAATATTTCTAACACCTCTGGTGGTATCTGACCGAGTTCTTTCTGTCTGGGAGGTCCCAGGGGCGGGAAGATGTGGTGAACAAGAGGGGTGCTCAGAGAGTGGCATTAGGAGCCCCTCTTTGATTCCAAGCCCCAAAGTAAGAAGCATCTAGACCAGCATTCAGCTGGGAGCCCAAGACTCCATCACCCCGCCACCCCCCGACACATGGAAGCAGGAGTATCTTAGGCAAGATGAGTGTTGGGGGAGACTGAGTTTCAGGGTCTTGGAATTGTATTCGCAGCTTCCCACGCTCACCCCAAACTTTCGCTTGGTCTCCTGCACCCCACGTGACTTCCCTCCCTCCTGGGTCCAGGGGTTCCTGTTTTCACCCCCTGAGTGATTGTGCCACTGTGGGCAGTGGGAGCTCGCTGACGCCCGAAAATAAATTCACCGTGTTCTGTAGAGCATGCGGAAGCACAGTTGCCGGGGGGGTGGTGGTGGTGTTAATCTTCTTAGTAAATCGTTCTCAGGTTGTACACTCCTAAACCCCTAGAAAATTCATGGCCATGCTGGGAATAGAGACCTCATCGGGGAGGTTTGACATGAACAACACAGTTAAATGCAGCATCTAAATTGGGTCAGGGAAGCCTCCGAGGCCCAGAGAGAGGGCATTCCGCTCGCCCGGCCCTCCCCAGGTCTGTAAGTTAATTATGCACACAGACAGGGCCCTGTCCTCTCTTGCTCCGGAGCTGGGGCTTGTGTCTCTGGCCGCGTCTGTGCCCACTGACCCCCCTCCCACTCCCACCTTGGCTGCCAACGGAGTGCCTGGTGGAGCTTTTCAGCCTCTGTGCTTTGTTATTCCTGTGTCTCCAAAGCAAATTGGGTGTCCATTTCAGCAAGAGAGATGTAGGTTAGATAGGAGGACGAACTTCCTGGCTGACGGTGGGGTGGTGTGAAATCCCGGAATGGGCTGCTCAGGGAACTCTTTTCTTTAGGGATTTTAAGACCGGGGGAGGGCACAGCAACCCACTCCAGTCTTCTCGTCTGGAGAATTCCATGGACGGAGGAGCCTGGCAGGCTACAGTCCATGGGGGTAACAGAGTTGGACTGAAGCGACTGAAGGACTGAGGACGTGACTGAAGAGACAGCATAGCAAAAGGCCTGGCAGGTTCTACCTCTCCACCCGCTTCTGCCGTCTTGGGTGACTTACCACCTGCCTGGCCGAAGATGCCCAGTTGATTCCACACAGGGCCAACATCCTTTGAGCCCTAATCTTCACCATGGTCTAACCACGGTGGCATTTGGAAAAGGAAAGTCAAGTTGAGTCTCTGTGGTTCTCAGGCCACCGCTAAACCTCAGTGGGTTTGTCCCTTTCCCAACACCATCTGCCTGTTGGAATCCTTCTCAAAGGAGTCGTGGCTCAGATGCTGCCTCCTCCATGAAGCCTTCCTTGATTTCTCCCTGCCCTGTCAGTCAAAACTAGTTACTTCCTTCCTCACACTTCCTCTGCCTTGGGCCCTTGTCAGTGGGTCCCTATAGGAGGCCACACGTCCCACCAGACTGCCAGCCCCCGGAGGACAGGGACTGTGTCAGAGCCCCCTGGGCTCCACACAGTGCTCCTCCCAGAATCCTGCCAGAACTTGCGAGTGTGCCAGCTCCTGGGAAGTGTGTCCCCCAGACTGCACCCCATTGTGGGAGCTGAATGACCTGGTGAATTCCCAGTGTTGGCTGTGGGAATCCTGGAGTCTTGAACCCAGAGCAGATCGGGGACAAGAAGAGGAGGCACAGGAGAGAGTCCCTGGCTCTGGCTTCACCCCCTTGATTCTGACATTTCACATTCTTCGGTCCTTTTCCTCTGAGCCCGCTCTGAGCCCCCTGATTCTGCAGGTCTTTGGAGGGAGGTGAAGCAGCCCTCAGGTGCACCTGGGAGCCCCTCCCAGAGCCGCCGCGGCTCTGGGCGTCCCCTGAACAGGGAAATGAGCCCCATCCCAGCACAAGCCTGGGCAGGCATGGCGGAGAAGTGAGCCGTTTGCAAGGGGTGACATGTAGGTCTGAGGCTGGGCGGGCAGTGGGGGTGAAGTTCTCTGCCAGCGCCTGAGAAAGGAGCGGGGCATGGCCCGAGGGAAGGGGAGGAGGCCTTTCTTCTGAGGGGAGCCCCTGTGGGAGGTGTTCCTAGAGCCGCCCCCGACCGTGAGGGAAAGGGGAGGGTCTTGGTGGTCCAGCCCCAGGGACAGGCGTGGAAAGGAAGCAGGTGGTGGAACAAGGGGAGAGGCAGTGGACAGGCTGGTGGGCTGGGGAGCCCTTCCTGGCCCCAGCATGTGGGCTTGGCTGCTCCCTGCTGACCCAGGGCTCAGAGGACCCCTCAGCCCCCTTGGCTGGAATAGTTAGCCTGCTGCTACTGCTGCGTGTGTGTGTGTGTGTGTGTGTGTGTGTG
>SJYA01001664.1:254498-300358 GCA_006410615.1 Neotragus moschatus
TGGGGTTGCAAAGAGTCAGACACAAGTGAGTGACTAACACATTCTGTCTGTTACTGGCTGTGTTGTCTCAGACACATCGATTACACCCGCTAAGATTCCTTTCCTCATCTGAGACCTTTGGTAATAATCTAGCCTGCCTGGTGGGGTTGTCCTGAGCGGGACATGAGATGACACGTTTAAAGCCCAGCACAGTGCTGTGCACAGAGGAAGCTGTGGACATGCTGTTACTATTAAAAGTGCTGTTATCTTTCTCCTGGGGACCTGTTGGGTGGTAGGGGCCGTGGGGAGAAGAGGGGCCACGTCTGAGATTTCAGATCAGCACTGAGGCCTGGGCCGGGGAGCCAGCGTCTGAGACCAGGTCCACTGCCCCGGCCTGGGCTCAGGTGCCATCTTCCCTGTAGCCCCCGGGAGCTGGGGAGGTGCCCCTTCCCCTGTCTTCCCCTCCTCTGCCTAGCTGTCCCTCAGCCAAGAGACAGCTCTGGCCCCTCAAGTGTAGCCCCCCCAGGAAGGATCATGCCCAACTAGAAATATTTCTAACACCTCTGGTGGTATCTGACCGAGTTCTTTCTGTCTGGGAGGTCCCAGGGGCGGGAAGATGTGGTGAACAAGAGGGGTGCTCAGAGAGTGGCATTAGGAGCCCCTCTTTGATTCCAAGCCCCAAAGTAAGAAGCATCTAGACCAGCATTCAGCTGGGAGCCCAAGACTCCATCACCCCGCCACCCCCCGACACATGGAAGCAGGAGTATCTTAGGCAAGATGAGTGTTGGGGGAGACTGAGTTTCAGGGTCTTGGAATTGTATTCGCAGCTTCCCACGCTCACCCCAAACTTTCGCTTGGTCTCCTGCACCCCACGTGACTTCCCTCCCTCCTGGGTCCAGGGGTTCCTGTTTTCACCCCCTGAGTGATTGTGCCACTGTGGGCAGTGGGAGCTCGCTGACGCCCGAAAATAAATTCACCGTGTTCTGTAGAGCATGCGGAAGCACAGTTGCCGGGGGGGTGGTGGTGGTGTTAATCTTCTTAGTAAATCGTTCTCAGGTTGTACACTCCTAAACCCCTAGAAAATTCATGGCCATGCTGGGAATAGAGACCTCATCGGGGAGGTTTGACATGAACAACACAGTTAAATGCAGCATCTAAATTGGGTCAGGGAAGCCTCCGAGGCCCAGAGAGAGGGCATTCCGCTCGCCCGGCCCTCCCCAGGTCTGTAAGTTAATTATGCACACAGACAGGGCCCTGTCCTCTCTTGCTCCGGAGCTGGGGCTTGTGTCTCTGGCCGCGTCTGTGCCCACTGACCCCCCTCCCACTCCCACCTTGGCTGCCAACGGAGTGCCTGGTGGAGCTTTTCAGCCTCTGTGCTTTGTTATTCCTGTGTCTCCAAAGCAAATTGGGTGTCCATTTCAGCAAGAGAGATGTAGGTTAGATAGGAGGACGAACTTCCTGGCTGACGGTGGGGTGGTGTGAAATCCCGGAATGGGCTGCTCAGGGAACTCTTTTCTTTAGGGATTTTAAGACCGGGGGAGGGCACAGCAACCCACTCCAGTCTTCTCGTCTGGAGAATTCCATGGACGGAGGAGCCTGGCAGGCTACAGTCCATGGGGGTAACAGAGTTGGACTGAAGCGACTGAAGGACTGAGGACGTGACTGAAGAGACAGCATAGCAAAAGGCCTGGCAGGTTCTACCTCTCCACCCGCTTCTGCCGTCTTGGGTGACTTACCACCTGCCTGGCCGAAGATGCCCAGTTGATTCCACACAGGGCCAACATCCTTTGAGCCCTAATCTTCACCATGGTCTAACCACGGTGGCATTTGGAAAAGGAAAGTCAAGTTGAGTCTCTGTGGTTCTCAGGCCACCGCTAAACCTCAGTGGGTTTGTCCCTTTCCCAACACCATCTGCCTGTTGGAATCCTTCTCAAAGGAGTCGTGGCTCAGATGCTGCCTCCTCCATGAAGCCTTCCTTGATTTCTCCCTGCCCTGTCAGTCAAAACTAGTTACTTCCTTCCTCACACTTCCTCTGCCTTGGGCCCTTGTCAGTGGGTCCCTATAGGAGGCCACACGTCCCACCAGACTGCCAGCCCCCGGAGGACAGGGACTGTGTCAGAGCCCCCTGGGCTCCACACAGTGCTCCTCCCAGAATCCTGCCAGAACTTGCGAGTGTGCCAGCTCCTGGGAAGTGTGTCCCCCAGACTGCACCCCATTGTGGGAGCTGAATGACCTGGTGAATTCCCAGTGTTGGCTGTGGGAATCCTGGAGTCTTGAACCCAGAGCAGATCGGGGACAAGAAGAGGAGGCACAGGAGAGAGTCCCTGGCTCTGGCTTCACCCCCTTGATTCTGACATTTCACATTCTTCGGTCCTTTTCCTCTGAGCCCGCTCTGAGCCCCCTGATTCTGCAGGTCTTTGGAGGGAGGTGAAGCAGCCCTCAGGTGCACCTGGGAGCCCCTCCCAGAGCCGCCGCGGCTCTGGGCGTCCCCTGAACAGGGAAATGAGCCCCATCCCAGCACAAGCCTGGGCAGGCATGGCGGAGAAGTGAGCCGTTTGCAAGGGGTGACATGTAGGTCTGAGGCTGGGCGGGCAGTGGGGGTGAAGTTCTCTGCCAGCGCCTGAGAAAGGAGCGGGGCATGGCCCGAGGGAAGGGGAGGAGGCCTTTCTTCTGAGGGGAGCCCCTGTGGGAGGTGTTCCTAGAGCCGCCCCCGACCGTGAGGGAAAGGGGAGGGTCTTGGTGGTCCAGCCCCAGGGACAGGCGTGGAAAGGAAGCAGGTGGTGGAACAAGGGGAGAGGCAGTGGACAGGCTGGTGGGCTGGGGAGCCCTTCCTGGCCCCAGCATGTGGGCTTGGCTGCTCCCTGCTGACCCAGGGCTCAGAGGACCCCTCAGCCCCCTTGGCTGGAATAGTTAGCCTGCTGCTACTGCTGCGTGTGTGTGTGTGTGTGTGTGTGTGTGTGTGTGAGGGAAGCTGGTGGCCATTCACTGTGGTGTGGATCACTGCCTAGAGAGGTCGGATCTTGGCATGGAGCTGGCCAGACACGGCCAGTACCTGCCTCGGGAGGTCAGCAGGTGGAGAGAAAGAGAGAGCCTTGAGACCCACAGGGTCACGGGGGCCTCTGGGCTATTTATTGGACGGCACTAATCCAGTGTCTAAAAATAATCCTGGACTCGGCACAACTCTTCAGAGTTTTCCAAGCTCTTTCAGACCCACAGACTCATTTTGGCCTCTGGCGGCCTGGGAGGAAGTGAATTCCATCCCTGTTCCCAACCACAGGGAACATCAAGTTCTAGAGCAAACTTGGGAAGGGTTGGTGGGTGGCTGGCTGGGGGTGGACCCCGACCTGGAGCCCCGGTCTCTTTGGCAGTGGGTTCAGTGTGGGTTCCTGTAGGCGGGCTCGGAGATGGACTGAGGGAGGCAATGCTTTGTTGTCCAGAACACCCCACCTGTGGTGCAGAAGGCCACCTCAGAGAAGGGTTAGGATGAGGGGGCTGACACAGTGGAGGAGAGAGAGGCTCTGATGGGGTGTGGCTGGTGGGAGGGCTGGATGGACCTTGCTGGTGGGGTACTTTGGAGCCAGGCCTTAGGAAAGGAAGGGTATGCTGAAGCAAAGAGTGTGGGGCCTGGGCTTGGAGGCCATCCAAACACAGGGCGCTTGCAAGTGAAGACAAGCAGACGGAAGCCTGGTCAGCTTGCAAAGGTTCAGCATCCCATGCCGGGCCAGGGTGGGACTCTGTGCAGGAGAGTCACCTTTCAAGAAGCCCACTGCAGAGGAGCCTGTGGGCAGTCTTGCGCCCAGGGGTCATTTGGGGGCAAACTGTGGCTGCACTGGCCCCCTGACTACAGCCCGACAGAGGTCACCTCTTCACCAGCAGCCCTGTCCCTCTCTGCCCTCTTTCTCCTGGCCAGACCACCTGCCCCCAGCCCCTGTGATTCTCCCTTTAGCATGAAGAAGAGAGAGACTTGCTTGTAAGGAGGGTAAAGGGACTGAGAGAGGGAAACAATCAGAGGAAGAGAGGTGGTTGCTACGGAAACTATAAAGTGGAAGCAGAAACTTTGAGGAGCGGGAGGGCAGAGGGACACAGACCTAGTGCTTGAGGGCCAGGGGAGGGGGCTGGGGCCAGCTGGACTGGAATGCCCCTCTCTGGCCAACACCTCCCCACCCCCGTCCGCCAGCCGGGTAGCACTGGGCCTGCGCATCCAGGCAGCAGGAGGGCTGTCCGGTTGCTCCCAAGCCTGGGTGTGAGGTGCCTGGTTCCAGGGTGAGGTAAGCAGCTTGTGACCACAGGAGGAGCCCGTGTCTGGTGGCCATATCCCTTCACGGTTCGGAGCTGCCGGTCACACTTGGCCAGGAGCAGCCCAAAGGTTTCCTGCAGGTCTTTGCATGACGTCTCGTGCCAATGTCCTAACATGCCAGAGGGACGCAGCCCAGGACCGGACAGTTTACAAGACAGCTTCCCACGTGTTGCCGCATGCAAATCCCATGACAGTGCTGGGAGGACGGTATTCATATCAGACAGGCGGGGGGCGGGGGACGCGGATGATGAGGCCCAGAGAGGTTAAGGAACTTCGCCCCAGTCACACAGCTAAGGACCCCCAGGGGTGGGATCACAACCTCTGACCGTGCGGTCTCGCGCACTCACCACCGCTCTGCCTCTTCGTGGTTTTGGGTGGGTCTCTCCGGCTGGAGCTGTGTGCTCCCTGGGGCCTCCAGACCCTTCTCATCCCTCACCCCAGGAGCAGTTCCTCCGGGGCACTGCCCATTTCTTCCTGTACAAGCCCAGGGAAGTTGCTTCTCTCTGAGGCTTGATCTCCCATCTGTAAAATAGGCATAACAGCACTTTCTGCTCCTAAAGGTTGTTGTGGTGAGAGAATTCAAGGCAAGCGCTGGGTACCGGTCCAGCACAGGGGCTGTCCTCAGAAGCCTCCACTGGCTGCGCTGGAGACTGGCAAGCACCCAGTAGGGGGAATCAAGGCTGGGAGGCAACCTCCCTGTATTTCAGAGACGCTTCTTCATCTGTGAAACGGGTCTGATGGGTTCCTGGTCTTGCCTAGGGAGTCGGAGAGGGAGATTAAGATCACGCCTGTGGAGCCTCTGGAAACCACTGAGGCTGGTTCGGGGAAGCACCAGAGTGTGCAGTCTGGTCCTAAAACTGGCCGCTGGGCCCCGGTTGCCACTGGGCAACCGGACATCTGAGCCTTCATTCTTGCTGCCAGGCTTTCCTGCCAGAGGGAGGGGGCAGGGAAGAGTTGGGCTCCTGCCCAGTTAGCTCGGAGTGTGAGGCTCAGACCTGCTCCAGGTTTGGGTCTGAAAAAGAGCCCTGAGAATTCCACGTGGCCTCGTGGGTCCACTCCCGCATCATGGAGCCAAGCCTTAGATTTCTCCCGGGAGAGGCCTCGGCGAGCCACATGCATCAGTAAATGCAGAAAGGTGGCATGCTGCATGTGGAAGATAATGGGGGAAATTTATTGAATGGGCTATAAATCACAGCATGGAAAGCACCGAAACCTATGGGAGGAGAATTAAAAAGTCCTGAGCCGTACGACTTGTTTGGGGTGGAGGCCATGTGGCCCCATTTCACTGTGAGCCCGGGAGCTTCATGATGAACAGAGGCCTGGAAGTCTGGGGGCTCCAAAGTATCTTCTGCATCCTCTGATTTCAGGGAAACACGATGGTGATGCCCCCTCGACCCTGTCCTTCCCTTGATAGGCAGCAGCCATGTGACAGCGCCTGCCTGGGCACCGGGGTTGACAGTGAGTCAGGCAGATGGGCCTCGACCCTCGGGGGAGCACTGTGCCAGGAGAGACGACTGTGAGATGAATCATCGAAAAAGAGATGTCGCGGCACAGTGTGGTGGGCTCCCTGCAGGAAAGGGGCAGGAGCCTGGAGAAGATGACTTGGGAAGCAGGCTGGAGAGGGAAGGGGGATGGACCTTCTGGAAAGGAAGAGTGAGTGGGAGTAGACCAGGTGGCTGGGGGTGGGGAGGGGGAGTGATGGGGTGGTGGGTGAGCCAGAAAGGGTGTCCAAAGTCCAGTAAGGCCAAGGTGTCTGGGAGAGAGGGCTGTTCTTAAAATGCTCGCTCCGGCTGCTTTGTGGAAAATAGATTCAGGAGGGTAAGGCTGGATTTGTGTATGTGTGTGTGGTTGGGGGGCGGGGTGCAGTCGGGGGCTGTGAGAGTCCCCAGAGCGAGAGATGGCGGTGACCCGGATGCAGATAGGGACAGTGGAGATGAGCGGGGTGGACAGACTCAAGCTAGGCTGTGGAGCTGGCAAGAGTCTGCTTCACAGAGTCCTGTGTCCTGTGTCCTAGGAGTGGGAATGGTGGCAGCAAAGCCAGGAAGAAGAGACGCTGGGGCAGGGGCTGGGTCATTGTGGCCGAGGCGGGGGAGGGGTTGGGAGTGCTGAGAGGTGACACTGGGGAGGGGTCTGGGGCAGCACCCACTGACCCCCACCCGCACTGGGACTGGAAGCCAACGTCCCAGCCTCTTTGCTGCAGGACACCTTTTTACAAATGGCTCTGTCTTCTTGGTGTCTAGAAAGGGGCTGACAGGTAAATTACTGGGGACAGGTAAGGGGAAACCATCTGTGGCAGCACAGGGCCACTGTTAGGAGCCAAGCTGCTCGAGATCGAGTCTTGGCTGCTTTCTGTGCCTGTAAAATGCGAGAGGAAGAGTGTCTGCCTCTTAGGATCGAGATAAGGACTCACTGAATGAATGTGGCCCAGCAGAGACTAAGTGACTGCCGTGGGGTTAATAAGTGTGTCCTGTGTGACCTTAGGCAAGGCTCTTCCGTCTCTGGGCCTTGATTTCTCTGGGCTGGTCTTTGCAAACACTCTGGGCAAGGCTTTCTAATCTCATTGTGCCAGCAGTGTCCAGCTCCAGCTCTAAGCTGGCAGTGGTGTCTCCGATGGGACCACGTTCCTTCCAGCCTGTAAGAAGACACCAGGCCTATCGGGGCTGTAAGGGGATATTTTAAGCAGCCCCAAACCTGGTGAGGTCAAAGGGCACAGAGACCAGGACAAAGGGAGCCAGTCAGGGCTGCCGCCTGGCCTGAACTGACCTGCTGGGCTCCAGAATCTAGACTGGATTTGGGGCGCCCATGGAGGGAGGTGGAAGCTGGGAGCTTCACTGGGGGATGGGGACAAACTGCCCTCTGTTCTTAGCCTCAGTTTGCCCGTCTGCATTGTGAGCCCAGGCTTCCCAGGTGGCTCAGCGGTGAAGAATCCACCTACTGATGCAGGAGGAGCAGGTTTGATCCCTGGGTCAGAAAACCCCCTGGAGAAGGACATGGCAACCCACTCCAGAACTCTTGCCTGAGAAATCCCATGGACAGAGGAGCCTGGCAGGCTACAGTCCATGGGAGTCACAAAGAGTCGGACACAACTTAGCAACTAAACAACAACAGCAGCAATCCCTGCCTACCTGCCACACACAGGTGCTGAGAAAGGCAACAAACAGGCTGCAGTTTGTGAAAGGATACTAACCCAGCCGCTAGAGTTCCCGAAGCCTCCACATGGGGCCGGGGGCACTGAGGGAGAGCAGTAGGTAGGTCAGTGTGGGACCTACGCTTACACTGCACCACCCCCTGCTGGTTAAAATGCAGATTCCTGGGCTCTTCCCAGGCCAGCTAAACCTGACCCTCCCTGGTAGGCTGGGCACCTGCATTTTGACATGTGCCCCAGGGGACTGGAAACGCCTTGAAGTCTGAGAGCTGAGCTTCTGCTCACCTTGCTTCTCACCCAGTGGGGATGGGGCACCGAGGGGGTGGGCTTGTCTAAGTCACTCAGCAGACTAGGACCCTGTGCCAGGCCCCCCCTGGGGTCCTTGGGGAGCACACCCTGGGAATCCTGGGTTGGGCCTCCCCACAGTCCGTCCTGTCAGGGTCAAGAAGCGCTTTTTCCCCAGGGCTTGCAGCCCGATAGGGGGCAGCACCGGCCAGCACCTCCCGAGGGCTCCAGGCTGCCCCGTGGGTCTGGCCTGGTGGGGCTTGGAAGGAGCCCCACTGTAGGGCATGCATGGGAAGGCAGGTCTGGACATGCCCAGGAGGCTGTGTAAGGGGGGTGGGTATGAGAGAGTGCCAGCAGGACACACGAAACAGGAAGTCAGAGTGACCAGGTCTGGAAACCCCTGAAACTGCCCTGCAGTTTGCTGGGGCAGAGGCCACAGGGCAAGGGAAGGCCGTGGGGTCAGAGGGGCTGTGTTGAGACCCCTGTAACCCAGACTGCCTCCCAAGGGCTGTCAGTGGAACCAGGATCAAATCAGGACCCCTCCCTCTGTCTTCTGGGCTGTCTAATAAAGGTCAGCAGAGGTCAGCCCACCCCCTCCCCCAAGCCCTGGCATTTTAGCCAGGAGGGTTCGGGAGGGGGACTGAAGCCCAAACATGAATCCCAGCCCTCCAGGTGTGCCTGTAACAGCTTCCTCTGCTACTGGAAATAGGGAGTAGCTGGGGGCGTCTGGGTGACCTTGGGCAAGTCCCAGGCCCTCTGAGCCATGCTTAGAGAGGGGGTGCACACTAGATCCCTGGAGGTGTTCTGCGCGTTCAGCCTTTCTGAGGACAGGGATCCAGTGCAGTAGTGAGCTCCCCGTCATCCAAGGTATGCTAGATGAGGCTGCTTGAGATTTGCGTCTTCCTAGGCCTTTGCCGGGCTTCCTAGGTGGCATTAATAGTAAAAAGAATCTGCCTGCCGATGCAGGAGATGTGGGCTCGATCCCTGAGTTGGGAAGATCCCCTGGAGGAGGGCATGGCAACCCACTCGAGTTCTTGCCAGGAAAATCCCACGGACAGCAGAGGTGGACACGATTGAAGCACCTGAGCAGAGCACAGGCCTTTGCCTGAGGTCCTGGACAGCCCGCCCCACCCCAACACACACACACTGTGCTAATCATTAATACCAGGAGAGACCCACCTGGGGAAAGGGGCAGGTCCCTAACCACGGTGGGGAACAGGGCGCCGATTTCCAGGATGACCTTGCACTTGTTTTCCTTGGCCCAAAACTTTCAGCTACTTCCTGACTGAGCAGGCACAGAAATTCTAGGACTCCAGCCCTGCCTCCTCGCCAGTGGTGGAATTTCCAGTCAAAATGCCATTCCTTGGGTAGGGGCAGAGCTGCATTGTTCTCACTCTCAAGGGGAGTTGAGGGGTGACAGGTTGCAGAAGCTGCATTTAATTCTCACTCCAGATTCCAGCAATGGGTTGGGTGGGATCTCCAGGAAAAGCCATTAAGTATGAGAACCACGGCTCTGGGACAGCCTGCCCCTCCTCTAGCATCTGCTGGGGCTCCTGTTTCTGTTCCAGATTGAGGACAGAACCCCTTAGTGTCAGTGTGCAAGGGATCTGAAAGACCACCCAGGCAACTCCCATTTTCTAGGAGAGGAAACTGGGCCTATGAATGGGAAGGGCCTCGCTCAAAGGCACACAGCAAAGCAAAGGCTTCATTCCTTCATTTCTTCATTTCTTCTGCCAGCTCCTGCCTAGAGTCAGGACTTCCATGCTGACCTCCTAACCAGTCTCAGGCTGCTGTGAGTGAAAGTCGCTCAGTCGTGTCCTGACTCTTCGAACCCTCATGGACTATACAGTCCATGGAATTCTCCAGGCCAGAATAGTGGAGTGGATAGCCTCTCCCTTCTCCAGCAGATCTTCCCGACCCAGGAATCGAACTGGGATCTCCTGCATTGCAGGCAAATTCTTTACCAATTGAGCTATCAGGGAAACCCCAAGAAATAAAGAGTGGTTTTATAATAGCCAAAGATGAATTTTCTCCCCACAAATTTAAAACATGCCCAGGCTGCTGTTTGATAGTAAATTCTGCAGCCCATTGTGCCCATGCCATGCGGAGGGGACCCAGGCCCAGAGAGGCAAAGTACCTTGTCCTTGGTTCCCTTCTTAGAAAGAGTGGTGGCTTTGAGCCCAGCTCCCTTCGCTTTTCTCATTCGTCAGCTGTTTTCCAAGCGCTGCTGTGTGTACTGGGGACATGCCTAGGACAGGACTAAGGAGGCCCCTGCCCTCATTAAAGTTTTGGGAAAGACAATTAGTGAACAGCCAAATGCTCAGATAAGATGGTTTCAGGAAGTGATAAGTTGAAGAAAATAAAACAAGGCAGTGGGATCAGGTGTGGGGGTTGGGGCAGAGGTACTTGAGATAAGCTGGCAGGGATATGACATTTGAACTGAGGCCTGAATGGCAGGAAGGAGCTGACATCTGAAGGTCTGAGGTTAGAGTGTGAGACAGTGGACCAGCATGTGCAAAAGCCCTGAGGTGGGGCCATGTACGTCCCATTCAAGGGTTGGATGGGTATCCAGTCTTGCCTCGCACCATCTTAGCCAGTGGTCCCTCAAGAAAGCTACTAGGAAACTGAATTCTCCCACTGTAGTTCACAGGCATCCAGCCTAGCCCTAGATTGAAGAAAAAGACCGAAGGCAGGAAAAGAAGATTGGGAAAGATTGAAGGCAGGAGGAGAAGGGGATGACAGAGGATACGATGGTTGGATGGCATCACCAACTCAATGGACATGAATTAGTTTGGGGAATTGGTGATGGACAGAAGCCTGACGTGCTGCAGTCCACGGAGTTCCAAAGAGTCGGACACGATTGAGCGACTGAACTGAGCCTAGCCCCACCCTGCAGGCCTGCTGAATGGGGCCAGCCTCTCCTTTCAGTTGCAGAGTGAGGATCAGAGAGGGCTGTGACTCATTCAAAGTCATGCAGCCACACAGGAGGCCTGGAGTCCTGATCCTCTTCTTCCCCAGCCAGAGTTCCCTCCTTACCACTCTATTTCTCCCCTCTGGCGGGGCTGCCTGGACTTCATCCCTCCTTGGATCTATCTCCCATCTTTTCTCTCTACTCTCACCCTTACACACCCCATAGAGCCTGCTCCCCAGTCCCCTGCCGCATCCTCTGTTCTGGCCTCACAGTTCTATATGCTGCCTCCAGTATATGCCTTGCTGTTTCCCATCTTTGGGTCTTTGCTCATGCTGCTGGCTCCTCTAAGAATATATTCCTCTGCTCTCTATTCCAACTCCTACTCAGCCTTCTAGCTCAGTCCCCATGAGTCTTCCTCCAGGCAGTCTTCCAGGATTTCTCCCTCCTCCACCTCTACTCAGTCCTGATTCCAGATCAGATGGGCTCAGCCATTTTCCCCACGCTGCCACCATCTGCCCCAGTAAGTATTACTGAGAGCCTGCTCTGGGCCAATTAATGTGCTGACCAGATCTGACTGTCCTGCTCTCAAGGAGCCCACAGATTAGTGAGAAAGAAAATAGCCTAGAGGGGCAGATGTCAGCCAGTTTGTCCACAGGGCTTTGATTCACTATGCTATTTGACCCTCTATAACCCCACAAAGTGTAAGTATCATCATGCCCATTCTGTAGCTGAGGAAACAGAGGCACAGAGAGGTAAAGGTACTAAGCTGAAGTCACACAGCCGAGAAGTGCTGGTTCCTCACTCCAAATCCTATACTCTTGCAGCTCCCTGCTGAGATGGGAGCCTCCTAGAAGCTGGCTACTGGGAGGGTTCATCTGTCCTCCTCAGTGGGATCTGCAAGGATGGCACATGACCCCTCTCCTCCCCCCAGAACCCAGGCCAGTGCCAGCCACGAAGTAGTTCACAGATGACTAGGCAGGCCTGCCTGGAAAGGGAGGGGACTCTCTGACCTCACCCTGGGACCATATGCCACCCCCTCCTGTTGCCCAGTGGGTGCAGAGCTGTCTGGGCCCATCAGCTGGAAGGGGCGGAAGGAGGCCTGAGACCTGGAGCCTCGGCTCCAGGCTGGGCAGGGAGAAAGAGGAGCCTTGGGTCCACCTGGAGCTTGGCAGCGTTTCTGGGTCAGAGCAGGAGAGGAAGTACGCAGAGAGAGCCACTCTGGACCTGGCCATCTGGGCTGAAATGCTGGCTGCTGGGGTGGGGGTGAGAAGGAGGGGCTGAGGCTAGGGCCTGGAGAGCGAATCCTCTCCTCCCCTGGCTACAGACTTGGAGGCCCGAGCTGCGGAGCAGTGGGAGTGGAGGCCGGGCACCTGTGGGCAGAACTCATCCGGCATCTGGGAGGGGTGGTCCAGGTCACTGAGAGGGAAAGGGGGGTCTTGGCATCGCTGTTTAAGCCCCAAGGTGAACTAAGCCCCAGCTCCCATGTGTGACCTCAGGGGAGTCCCTCCCTCCTGTGGCCTCTTTGCCCCATCTACAGAGAGTGATCATGCTCCACCCTGACTGCGGGGGTGGGATGGGCCATCAGACCCTCCATGTGTGGAGAATTCATGCCAGATCCCAGCTTGTGACGAATTAAACACAGGCTTCTCCTGGCAAGTGGCTGTCCACAGCTTCCCCGGTTCCATCACCTGCTCTCAGGTTTCCTTCTAACCCTGACCTTCCAGGATTTATGACAGGCTGTTAACATGTACAAGAGAGATGTGTTCTCTTCTCTGGGCTTCTGGAGGGTGGGAGGAAACACCTAGGTAATGATTTGGGACTGGAGGAAATGTCTAGATCCTGATGGGGTCCGTGGAGGTGGATTAGCAGAGATAACTTGTCTTAACATGTGACACCTGGGGCCCAGAGATGTCAAGGGACTTTCCTGGAGTCACACAGGGCCCAAAGAAACACAGCGACCCTGCCCACTGGCCTTTCACCCCCTTAGAGCTCTGCCTCTCCCAAGGGCTCAGCCCGGTTTTGGATGACTTGATTTCAAAAAAACACTCACAGTACCCGAGGCCCTATCTGTGTGTGTTCCAATATCCATGCTTGATTGGTCTCCTAGTTCTGCCTGTGTTGAGCAGGGCAGGGCCATCTAAGCCTGGGGTCATCATAGCCCTGACTGGGCCATTTTTTATGAAGGATGTCATTAACTTTGTTGATGGCTTTAGGGAGGAAGTCCAGAGGCTGGTGGAGGTGGTAGACAGCTGATTGAGCCTCGAGCACTTGAGCACCGGCCTCTCAGGCTTGTCTGCCCCTCCTGCCGTGTTGGTGATACCCTCCCCCATCTGAATGAAGGTCCTACTCGTGTTCCAGCCATATTCCCGGATGAGCAGTGGACACAGGAAGCCGTCACTGCCTGTCAGACAGGCCGCCTCCCGGGGCAGAGACCCGTGACCTCGACCATGAGTTTCCCCCACAGCACCCCCTTCCCCACCCTGCCTAGGGCTCCAGCGACTCAGAGATCGAGACCGGCCTGGGAGGCGGATGTATGCAGGGCTGCCTGGCTGGGGACTTCCCATGGTCACTACTGCGCACCCTCGACCCGACAGGAAATCTGACAGGTCTGAGCCCTCCAGACACCCATTGTGTGGAGCCTGGCGTGGGCTCCAGTGTTTCCCCTGTCAGGATTCCATCGCTTCTTGCCTCCTCCTTGCCTAAGCTGGTTTTTAAGGAAAGTTCCAGGCTGTTGCCCCTCCTCTATCTTGGCATAAAGTCCTGCTCAATCTTACCTTTGCTCTTTCCAGCCTGCCTGAGTTCACATCCTGACTCCTAGTGCAAGCTGTGTGACCTTAGGGGAATTACTTACCCTCTCTGCGCCACCAATATTTTCTGTAAAATGAAGGTGGTGACCATCAAATGAGATAATGTGCATAGCTCAAGTAGTCAGTAAGGGCTGAATACAGTTTATTGCTGTTAAATCCAAACTTCACCCTCAGACAAACTTGTAGTCTTCCTGTGTTCGAGGTCTCTGGCTCTGGTTCCCTCCTGGCGTGAGCATCTCTCCTCCCTGAGTTGAATCCGGTGTGAGATCATGTTTGTTGTTGCTGTTGTTTCCTTCACAACACAGCCCTTCTGAAGAGACCAGGTCCTCCGGCTTTGCTGTGTGCCGTGCTCCGTCGCTTCACACGTGTCCGAGTCATTGTGACCCCATGGACTGTAGCCCGCCAGGCTCCTCTGTCCGTGAGATTCTCCAGGCAAGAATACTGGGGTGGGTTTCCATATCCTCCTCCAGGGGATCTTCCCGACCCAGGGACCGAACCCGCATCTCTTACGTCTCCTGCGTTGGCAGGCAGGTTCTTTACCACTAGCGCCACCTGGGAAGCTCATTAGTTGAAGAAATGGGTGATCTACCCTTACATGGGAGGAAACACAGTCCCAGATGGGCAATTTAAGGCTTTCCAGGGGGTAATTTTGATTGTATGCTGTGTTGTCCTTCCTCACACGACTGTAAATCTGACAGCCCAGTAAGACGTGAGGCTGCGCTAAGCTGGCCCTTCCCTGCCTCTGAGCCCACCTGGCCCAGCCCTGGCACTTGACCTGGACTTCCAGCCCAGCAGGATGCTATTCCCCTCCAGCCCGCTGGATCCTGATGGTCCTGTGCCCACATGGGGAATTCTTCCTGTCCATCCTTCTCTGGTCTTCTCCTGTGTCCTCACTCTTCAAACCTGACTAGTGGGGTATGGCAAGGGTGGAGAGTGTCAGGTTGCTTTGATGAGGTGATGTCTGAGCTGGGTCCTGAGGGGGTGAGGAGAGTTCACCAGGTGGGAGCAGAAGGGAGACCTTCATGGCAGCCGTGTGGCCATCAGGGCAGAGGCTGGAGCCCTTGGAGGCTGAGAGCAGATAGATCCGAGTGTCTGGCGTGGAAGGCTGGCTGCTTTGTGACAGCCTGGTCCTTTGTGGTACTCTGCAGGTTCACCTTTGGGGGCTTTTGAGGGGTGATGAAGGTGATGTGTGGTCAGGCTGGATCTAACTTAACTACCTCCCAGCCCCTTGCCTGGCACTTACTAAACATGCAGATTTCCAGGCTTCATCCAGACCCACTGAATCAAGCGTCTTGGAGGAACCTCAGAAATACACATGGTTGACCAGCTGGGCCATTTGGGGGCCAGAGGCAATGGAGGCTGCAGCCTTGAACACCACCCAAAACAGCATGTGGGGCTGTAGAAGCTGGGCTTGTTCAGGAGACCCTTTGGAGGCAGGACTGTGGTAGGAGAACAAAACCACTGAGGGACTAGAGCCTGCAGGGCCCCTGGCTCACCAGTCAGAAGGGTCTGGGGAGCCCTTGCTGGCCAGGGCTTCCCCCTGAAAGGTCTGTGGCAGGAAGTGGTGGTGGTATGAGGGGGGCATTTTTAGGTGCCCCCCCTCCAGTCTGGGCAGTCTCCGGAAAGCAGCTGCTTCTGTTTGAAGGGAGGAGGCCACAGGGGCAGTGGGAGGGGGTGGGTGGCTTGCTCCACAGCGGGATTGATTCCAGATGCTCTGCTGGGCGTGCAGGGAGCAGGCTTTGTCTGCCTGGGGGTCCTGGACCTCCTCTCTCACCTCCCACCCTGCCCCTCCCCTACTCAGCCCCTCGGCTGGTATCTCAGCCCCGAGGAGATGTTCAGCTTGGACGCCTGGCAATGCCCACTCCATCCCAAGGCCAGAAATGCAAAAGCGGCTCCCTCCATGAGGCAGATAGGTTAGGAGTCTGTAACTTCTCCTGTAGGCAGGGAAGCGGAGGCACAGAAACAGACTTGAGAACCCAAGCATAAGCAGAGTTGACGCCAGAGCTTTGGAGCCCAGCTGTGTTTACAGATGAGATCCTGAAGTCCCCCCTCAGCACACACTCTTCTAAATCTGCTAGTTGGGGGGTCTCAGACTGAGATCCACTCATCCCAGCCTTAATCAGCCTGATCACTTGCTCAGTCTCTCCTCTCCTTCAGGAAAGCTAGAACCTGGCCAGAACCTGGGAATTCCTGTTTGGGGGGGAGACTAGGCCAAATGACTCTTACCCCCATCCTGAGCTGGACCTCCTGGGAGTCCTCCTCCCCTCAAAACTAGTGGGCCTGGCTGCAGAAGTTATTCTTTCTGGAAATGCCAAGGTGTGGGTAGGTGGCTGCAGGAGCCCCAGAAGAGTGGGAAGGGTCCAAACTGGATGTCCTGGAGGAGGCTCTAGAACCTGGTCTACTCCTCCGTGGAAGACAGCATTGCTCTACCCAGGGGCCTCTGCATTTGTACAAGAGGCTCCTGGTGATGTGTGCTATTGCAGATGAGATAGAGCAGTGCTTTAGCCAAAAGAGGCTAATGGGGTCCTTGCAGCCCCTGTGGTTTCCCATCTTCCCCAGGGATTGGCCAGAGCTCTGGGGAGAGCGGCCAGGGGAGTTGATGGCTTCTGACAACCCAGACAGGGTTTGCAGGAGCAATACCCCTCCGGCCCCTCCCCCCTGGTCCTGGGAAGGCGCCTGGCTTCCAGCTGTGATCCAGGCTTCTCCTGACCTGAGGGCCCTCCCCCCAGCTGAGGGAGCTAGGGAGGGGGTCTCCTTTGTGAGGTGCAAAACCTGGTCTGGATTCCCGCCGACCGCCCCACCCCCTCTAGGGCCCCACCTTTTCAGCTATGCTGGAGGAAGCCGTCCAGACTACCTCAGGCCCCCATGTGACTCTCCCACCAGCACACCCCTAGGACTACTTGTTGGAGTCCCATCTGAGGTCTTTTGTCTCTGTCACTGAGGCAGGTAGCTTTCCCTGCCAGGGCCTCAGTTTCCCCTTCTTTACTTGAGGGGTTGGAGCTTAGGCAGATGGTTCTGAGAATAATTTTAAAAATACATGCTGCTGCAGAGGCAAGGCGGTGTAGAGAGAGGTACTCCCACAAATGCCAGGGTGGCCAGGGAGGGCCTCAGGAGGTAGGCCTAGAATGATGGACTTTGGCCAGGCAGAGAAAAGTCGATAGGAGGCCAGTCCCTTCTGTGTGTGTGTGTGTGTCTGTGTGTCTGTGTGTGCAAAGTGTGTGCTAAGTTGCTTCAGTCGTGTGTGACCCCATGGACTGTAGTCTGCCAGGCTCCTCTGCCCGTGGGACTCTCCAGGCAAGAATACTGGAATGGATTGCCACGTCCCCCTGCAGGGGTTCCTCCTGACCCAGGGATGGGACCCAAGTCTCTTATGAGTAAAGAGATGTGAGAAGCAGGGGAAGAACAGAGGTGAGGCTGGGGTGGTTTGAGGGGAACTAGATCGCTGGAGGCTCAAACACCAAAGAAGCTTCTTTGCACTTGTGGCTTTGGGACTCTGGGGAGCTATGGATGGCTCTTGAGCTGGGCAGTGTCTGACTTGAAGGCTTTAAGCAGGATGCCATAGAGGGAGCCTCAGTTTCCATCCCTACAGTGGGGTAGGGATGGTTCTGCCCTGTCCGCAGCCCTGCCAGAACTGCTGTAAATGCCCAGCGAGGGAGACCTCACAGCATCTGAGGTGTTTCACTTGGGAGAGGGTTTAGATCAAAGGCTGCCCTTGTGGCTCAGCTAGTAAAGAATCCGCCTGCAATGCGGGAGACCTGGGTTGGGAAGATCCCCTGGAGAAGGGAAAGGCTACCCACTCCAGTATTCTGGCCTGGAGAATTCCATGGACTGTATAGTCCATGGGGTCACAGAGAGTCAGACACGACTGAGCGACTTTCACTTTCACTTTAAATCAAAGGGACAAAATGTTCAGATTTGGCAAAGCCCCCATGGATACATAAGTGTTCATTATGTTCTCTCTAGATTTTGTGCGCTTGAAAAACACACCCTAATTGTAAATATATAAAAGTAATACATGTATCAAATGGAACGATTTTTAAAAGAACAGGTGACTGTCCTGAGTGAAGTGAAGTGAAAGGGAAGTGGTAGTTGCCCAGTCTGCCCGACTCGTTGTGGCCCCGTGGTCTATAGCCCTCCAGGCTCCTCTGTCCATGGGATTCTCCAGGCAAGAACACCAGAGTGGGTAGCCATGCCCTTCTCCAAGGGATTTTCCCAGACCAGGGATTGAGCTCGCATCTCCTGCATCCGCAGGACGATTCTTTACCGTTTGAGCCACAAGAAAAGGCTTTTTGCCTGGCAGGGCCCCTGGTGTGTCCGGGGATGTGTTTGTGGGACAGTGCTCAGCCCAGGGAGTCTGGTGTAGAAACCAACCCTGCGGCATCGGGAGAACAGGGTGCCCTCCTGGTCGCCTCGGGTGCGCCCTGCCCAGCGCGGAGAGAGCGCACACACGCGGGTGCCTATACCCGCCGGCGGAGTGGGGCGCCGCGGGCTTCCAGAGGTCCGGCCTCAAGCTCTCAGGGTCGATGACCCTCCTGGGGACCCGCCAGGGTCCCAGGCACTCCGGCCCGCCTGGCCCCGCCGACTCCAGGCCGGGATTTCTCCCGCACTGACTTTCCGGGCCAGTGCCAGCCCGGCCTCCCGGTCCCCGGCCCCCGCGGCGGGGCCGGCTGCTCCGCGGAGGGCGGGAGCGGGAGGAGGAGTTTGAGCGACTTTGTGGGGCAGCCTTGGCCTCGGCGGCGGCCGCAGCGACGCGCGGGAGAACGCCGGGACGCCCGCCGGGCCGGCCGGAGCGGGCGATGGGGCCCGTGTGAGCGCGCCCAGGCCCGGCCCGGTGCCCGGCGGGCGGCAGCATGTCCGCGGGCGGCGGCGCCAGGAAGAGCACCGGGAGGCCCTCCTACTACTACCGGCTGCTCAGGCGACCCCGGCTGCAGCGACAGAGGAGCCGCTCCCGCAGCCGGACTCGGCCTGCCAGGGGTAGGCGCCACCCCGACCCCTGACCCCCCTGTCCTCCCTAGCGCCCGGCTCACCGCCAGGTGCCCTGGGGTGCCTGGGACCCCAGGTCCTCCTGCTGTCGATTTACCCAGACCCTCTCACCCGCCCCCTGTGGTTGCCTATGTCTACTTGTTCCCCATTCCCCCAGCTTCTCCCCATCCACCACGCTGGGGGTGGAGGGTCGGGGGTGGGGGGAAACTGAGGCTTGGGGGTCTCCTCTTGCCAAGGGCAGGCAAAGTGAAGATCACAGTTCAGCTTCTTGCCTCTGACCCTCAGTTTGGACCTCTGTGCCTCAGTTTATNTCTACTTGTTCCCCATTCCCCCAGCTTCTCCCCATCCACCACGCTGGGGGTGGAGGGTCGGGGGTGGGGGGAAACTGAGGCTTGGGGGTCTCCTCTTGCCAAGGGCAGGCAAAGTGAAGATCACAGTTCAGCTTCTTGCCTCTGACCCTCAGTTTGGACCTCTGTGCCTCAGTTTATTCAGTAGCGGTGTGGGGTGGGGGGGTGGGATGGAGTCACCCTGAGGGGTTCTGGCTCAGGTTCTGGCTCTCCCCAGGCTCCTATGACCCTGTCCTTTCAGCCTACCCTCCCTCCAGCCACCTCGTGGCTCCTCTGGGACTTAACCAGGACTCCACCATCTCTTGGGTGGAGGGACATATGGGTGGAACTCCGGAGGTCCTATTCCAGGGGTCCTTGGCTCCAAAGGAGTGGTGGCTTGTAACATCTGTCCAGGACGTCTCTGAGTGGGTGGGCCAGGGTGGGCGCCACCGCCTTTGAAATGAGTTTCTCTCTTTCAAGGCCAGGAGGCAGGGGGAGGTGCGAGCAGCATTTTCTTTTTCCAGTAACAGGATCCTCAGCTGGAAAGGCGTGTGATCCAGGGGGCTGGGTGGGGGCCGGGACTTCCTTCCCTGGCTGGGTAGAAGGGAGTGGGGAGGCCCCCCTGGAAGGAGGAGGCCTCCAAAAGGGCCCTGCGGAGGTCGGAGTCTCTGGCAGAGGCTCAGGCCCATGGGTGCCCATGGGTGGGAGGAAGGTGGGTGGGGGAGTTGGGAGCACCTAATGGATACCTGGGCTGTGTTTACAACATCGGATTGTCTTGGGAATCCGGAAGGCTGGCCTGGTGCCCAGCCTGACCCAGAGCAGTTTGAACAAATCTGTGCTTGGCATCTGGTCAAGTGCCCCCTGCTCCGGGCTCTGGTTTTGTGGCCTGGACCCTGTGGTTGCCCGGAACCTCAGTTTTCTCGTCAGAGAGGATAAGTGAGGCAGGCAGGCAGTGCACGTTCATCTGCCTCCCCAGGAATGGAGAAGACTTTTCCCACAGTCAGGGCTCAGCAGCAATGTGCGGGGCTTCCTCAGGAAGTGGTGAGTTCCTGAGGTAGTGAGTTCCCCGTGCCTGGAAGTGTTCAAGCTGAGGCTGGGAATGCATATGCGCGTGTGTTCTGGGAATTCAGTCTTCAAGCATCTCCCAAGGGTTGTGATCTCCTCCCCCTTGCCTTCCTTGAAGAGGTCCCTAACTGCTCCCTCCCTCCAACCTGGCCCTGGGCCACCAGAGATCTGGGCTCAAGCACTGTGAGGCTGGGCAAGGTTTGTCCCTTTTCTCAGCTTCCTGGGCTGTCAAAGAGGGCTGGTAGTGCATGGAAGATTTGGGGAGAAACGGGTTCAGGTTGTGAGAATCAGGACCTGTACAGATGCCCCAGCAAGCTCAGGTCACCGGCAAGCTCAGGGCACCTCCTGCACTCACCCCACCCTGCCTCATGCCCTCTGTGAACTTCCCTTCGCTCTTGACCTCAGCTCAGCTCTAGCCCCGTTGGCACAGAGAGGATCAGAAGCTCCCCCTCCTGCTTAGCCAACTGAGCAGGAGACAATCAATGCATGTCTGGCCATTGCCTGAGCCCCAGCTCCCAGGCTCGCTTGTGTGAGAGCCCCAGCCAAGCACCCAGCTTGCAGGGAGGCGGGAGGAGACTGTTCCTGAACAGAAGTTACGTCTGGGGAAATCAGGGAGAACTTCCCAGAGGAGGCAACATTTGGACCGTGTCTCACCAGCCAGCTAGAGTTTCCTTTGGGAGAGGGAGTGGTTGAGTCAGATGGGAGTTCAAGCCCCAGGTCTGCACAAAGCCATCCTTTGGCCAGTTACCTCTCAGCCTCAGTGGCCTTATCTGGTAAACGGAGGTGATGATGGCAGGGTTGTTTAAGGACTGAGGGCAGGACATATTGGGCTGGCCCAAAAATTTGTTTGGGTTTTTCCATAAGATGTGATGGGAAAACTCAAATGGACTTTTTGGTCACCCCATACATGGAAAGCTAGAAGCCTGTGCTGCTTGGGCCTCGGGCCACAATTGATGTGGTGTGAGCTGTGGATGGCCTTACTCTGGACAGAGCAGCAGTCCTTACTCTTACAGAGCAGAGTAAGTCTTATCCGTAAGTCCTGTCGTTACAGAGCAGAGTAAGTAAGGATGTCCTTACTCGACAGAGTGCAAAGACGTGGAGTTGGAAAATGTCCCGGTATGGTGGCTGAGATGGTAAAGAGTCTGCCTGCAATGCTGGAGACCTGGGTTCGATCCCTGTGTCGGGAAGATCCCCAAGGAAAGGAAATGGCAACCCACTCTGATATTCTTGCCTGGAAAATTCCATAGATGAAGGAGCCTGTCGGGCTACAGTCCATGGGGTCGCAAAGTCAGACGTGACCAAGTAACTAACTTTACTTTATTGTGGGTGGAATTCATCCTGGGGTGGCAGAGGGCATGCATTGGTTAGAGGGGATAGTGGGCAACAGCAGTTGGGGCCTGATTATAGGCCCTTGAGCGATGTGGAATCGTGGGTGGGAACAGGGGAAATGCCTGGCAGGGTAAGAGGTGGAGCTACCTGGCTGGGGGACAAACCTGCCTCCAGTAAACTCCCAGATCCCTGACTATGCCTCCAGGACCACCTCACCCCCAAAGATAGCACTGCCACCCAGGTGGGAACTCTTGCTGGGGGAGCCATCCCGAGGCCTTGAGCTCATTCTTTGTGACTTCAGGCCTCAACCTCCCCATCTGTGGGGTGGGAGCGGTGTTAGTCCCATGGTGGTGACATCATCAAGCCCCCAAGCATCCCAGCCCTGATCTGGCCCTTGCTTCACACCGATTCCGGCATCTGCCACCAGCAGGGAAGGACAATGACCGAGAACTCATGTGTGTTTGTTCAGAAACAGGAAAGGACAGGGAAGAGTTGGCAGGTGGTGAGGACCCAGCTGGGCCTGGCCGGGGGAAGGGTTGACCCAGACTGCCACCCGTCTGCCCACCGCCCCCACTGTCTCTCTGGAGTGGCTGGCAGGGAGCTCCCTGCAGGCTCGAGAGGAAGACTTTGTCTCTGGCGGGGCTGCCAGTGAGGGACAGTGTCTGCAGCCCCCACGGTGTGACCGCAGCAGGGCACTAAGCGAGGTTCCTCCCTCACTGGCCCTGAATCCCCTGGAGAGGCAGAATGAATCTGTTGTTGGTGGGGCTGGGGCACGAAGTTTGATGATGGCCGGAGGCAGGGTGGAAATGGTGACGCTGGCGTGGCGAGGGTCATCTGGCCACTTTACACTGGACCTCGTGGCTCAGCCCCTTGAAGGCTGGGTGTGACCCATGAATTTGAGGGGGTCCTGCCGCCCAAAGTGTGTCACCAAGCCAGGATACCTTCCCACCTACTCCCACCAAGGTCAAGATAAGCTTTGTCTGTCTGAGCTACTTGTACCTCTGGGAAAACTTGCATTTCCCCCCTGTGTGAATAAAGTTCGCCCATTCACTCAGCTAGCAAACACAGCTTGAGCACCTACTATGTGCTGGGAGTGGGGCCACATGGGAAGGAATTGCACAGGCTCCCAGCCCTTGACAAACTCCCAGTCAGCTGGGGAGGCTGGCTTGTTGAGCTGCCATGGGGCACTGAGTCCTTTTTGGGGCACAGGGCAGCGGGTCGTGGGAAATGAGCTCAGATCAGCCATGAGCTAGTTATGTAACTAGGCACATGCCAGGGCCTTAGTTTCCCCATCTGTCAGCGGGGCTGATCCTGTTCTGTTGCCTCCACGTGTCAGGAGACCTCTTGGAGTGCCCATCCCTGTACTCAGGGGAGGTTCTTTTCTTTATGTCTTCATCTGAGTTTTTCCAGGCATCCAGACACATGCCAGGCCCTGCCTGGGCGCTGTAGTCTTGGCCTGTGTTTTCACCTTAGATGGTCAGTTCCTTTGCCACGCCCCCACAGACCACATGGCATGGCCCCGTGCCTTGGTTGCTGTGTGCTTCTCCTCCCCTCCACCTGGGGGTCTTTCCTGCTAAGCTATGCTGGAGTCAGTGAGAGGGGCCTCGGAGGGGGCTCCCAGGAGTGCTCCAGCACCCCCAGAGGAATGCAGGCAGGAGGACCTCACGAAGGTGCCTGAGAGGACTGGGGCTGATCCCCTGAGGTGGTGGTCCCTTCCCAGGACTTAGAAGTTGGCAGCTGAGTGATCCAACCCCTGGGGTCCAGAGGGAGACAGTGAGGCACAGAGGCTACTTGTGCCTCAGAGGGGCCACAGAGGGGCAGTATGGGACCCCAGTAAGGTGGCAGCGTGGTTGGGGGGGTTGCTGGTTTGAAGAATCTGCTTCCTAACTGGGAGCAGTGGTTAGAGAGGTGCCCGAGTGCCACCAGAGGAAAAGACAGGTGCTGGGACCACTCCTGGGGACCCTGGCTTCAGGGAGACCTACTGAGAGGCCCCTGGGCAGCGTGTGGGCCCTGAGGGCTGGACAAGCCTGAGAACAGCCCTGGTGGGGGCTGCTTGTACCTTGTGGTCCCTTCGGTCTTTAAATGTCCATGCAAGGGGACTTGGCTGAGACCGCTGAGATTGTGCACATACCCTTCTCCGCCTTGTTTCTCCCTTTGTTCCTGCTGAGACACCATCCCTCCTTTGAAGGGATCCGCCTCAGCTTCCCCAGGCCCTCCTCACGTTTACATGCCCCAGGTCCTGGGAGCTTCACTCCTCCTCATGACAGGTAATAAAGTTCCAATGAATTCTGTCTGCTGAATGCCTGCTCCGTGTTGACAGTGGGCTTAACTCAGTTATTTGCCTTATTTAATGCTCACAACAGCGCTGTGAGATGGATACTGGCATCATTCTCACGTTTTAGGTGAGGAAACCGTGTCCGAGAGAGTGGGAGCCTTGTCCACCTTCAGGCAGCTCAGAAAGAGTGGAGCCCAGCCGTGCCTCGCTGGACATCCTGCGCTTGTGAACACACCCCCTTGTTCCTCTGTAGGCAGATGCTTCTGAGGTCAGGCCTCGGATCTGATAAGGCCACCACCTCCTCCTCCTATCTGATTCGCACAGTCAACAACTCTGCTGAGTGTTCACGGCCATCCTGGCCATAATTCAGGAGGGAGGCAGGGGAGTGACCCACTGGCATCTGTGTGTGGGGGGGTCAGTCTTCCTGGCCGGCCTCTCTCTGTGCCTTGGATGACTCAAGCCATTCCCCAGGCACAGTCTCTTCCCCTGTCCCCACCCCTGCTCCCATTCATGCCTGCCAACCATGTCCTTTCCCTGGGCAGGTCACAGGTCTTACAGCCTCCACCCTGTTTTTCTACTGAGTTCCTTTGTGCTCAGGGCTTAGCATCTCTTGAGGTGAGGTCCCTGGAGACAAGCAGGTAGCTTGAGGCCCATTTCCCCAAGCTGTCTAGGTTCTTGAGGGAGGTCAGAGGCCTCAGTGCATCCACTGAAATGTCAGCCTCTTGGTCTTTGTGTTTCTGGCCCATCCTCTTCACCTCTAATCATAAGGAAGAAAATAGCTTCCTTTTCCCCACCTGACCACCTGTCAGGTCTGGTGCTAAGAGCTTCACCTGACCTTCTCCTTTTAACTTCCCAACCCTCCTAGAGGTTGGGGTCATCACCATCATTTCCCTTTGCCAGGTGAGGAAACGATCTCAGGGTTTGGAGGAAGAGGCTAGGTTCAAACTAAGGCCCCTGGCCTCCCTAGCTCATGCTTAGAAGCAGACTTCAGCGGGTCAGGCTGGAGCTCTGATTGCCGGGCCCCCTGCCTCTCTCTCAGTGCATTTGGTACTTCCTGAGACCTGGTGACACAGGCATGGTCCCAGAGCCTGCTTTGCCTAGCTGCTGACGGGGGAGGTTGGAGGGACTGATCCTGGCCGTCTCTTGCAGCTCTGGCCCTGGGAGCTAACTCTTCCCCGTGACAGCTGTGGAAACTGAGGCTCAGAGAACCGAGGCCCCTTGCCTGAGGTTATGTAGAGATGTTAACGTGATCTATGTCTGAAATCCACACTCCTTTGCATCCTGGTTCGGTATTGATTTTGTTTGTTGCTTACGATTGGCACGGATAGGGGACTCCCTTGGGGGTAGGGGTCAAGTGGTTAAGACTGTGTGCTTCCAATGCCGGGGCTGTGGGTGAAATCCCCATTTAGAGAACTAAGATCCTGCATGCTGGGCGGTGCAGCCGAAACATAAAAATAAATTTAAAAATTAAAAAAAAAAAAAAANGAGAGGAGGTTTGGGGATTTTGGTTTTGGAAATCTTGTTAGCTTTTATTTCCCGTCTCTCTTTTCCCTGACAGACAGGAGAGCTCTGTCGGCATCTGGGCTGTGTTATTTCTTTCTTCTTGGCCCTTAGAGGTGATGTGTTGACATGGCTGTGAAATGGAAAAGGCAGAGCCCAGGGAGGAAGGTGTGGGGATGCGAGGCCTTGCCCGCTCCCCTGGGACTCTGGTGGGTGAGGGGAACAGAGGGGAGAGGGAGAAAGTGGTGCCAGAGGGAGCCAGGCAGCCAATGATGGGCCTCCTTTTGATAACCTTTGGCTTGGGGGTTTGTAGAACTGGATTTAGAGGTTGGAAATCAATAAATCATCAATCTGGGCTAGTCTTAGGGAAAAGGTGTTTGTTGTTGTTCTTTTTTTTTTAAATCCATTTATACCTCTATCCTAGGGCTTTCCTGGTGGCTCAGCTGGTAAAGAATCCGCCTGCAATGCAGGAGATCCCAATTTGATTCCTGGGCCGGGAAGATCCCCTGGAGAAAGGGATAGGATACCCACTCCAGTGTTCTTGGGCTTCCCTGGTGGCTCAGCTGGTAAAGAATCCACCTGCATTGGGGGAGACCTGGATTCGATCCCTGGGTGGGGAAGATCCCCTAGAGAAGGGAACGGCATCCACTCCAGTATTCTGGCCTGGAGAATTCCATGGACTGTGTAGTCCATGGGGTCTCAAAGAGTTGGAGACGACTGAGCCACTTTCGCTTTCACTTTTCACTTATCTCTCTATCCTGGGGACTGGGTTTGGCTCAGGAGTATGGCCAGGGTGGGAGTCCTCCTGAGTGCATCATACATGCTGTGTGACCTCTGGGCTCAGAAGTACTTTGAACAAGTAGATGTGAAGCAACATAGGGTATCGTTATAGGCAGGGTGAGTTGTCGTTATCTGTTCATTCAAAGCCTGAGGGGTTAATTGTAGCTCTGTTAGGGCTGATCTAGAAATAAAATGTGATGCCTGTGGGGATCGGAACCATCCAGATGGTTCCTTGGCATTCTCTCCCCCCCAGAGGCTGCTACAAGTGTTACTTGTACTTGTTCAGAGCAGCAGAGCTTTAGTGAGCCACGTACTGTTTGCAAGCCCTGTGCCAGGGGCTGCCATAGAGTGTACAGTCAGCCCCCACCCACAGGAAGCCAGGCCTAAGGGGAAGGTGGTCCCGTAAGCAGGTTAGCAGATGGTGTGACTGGAAGGGCAAGCAGGACCTTGAATGGTGAGCCAAGAGGTTGGAACTCCCCCCTGGCAGGCCAGAGGGACTGAGAGGAAAAATTCTGGAAATAACAGTCTTTATAATAGCACTGGCTTTCCCTTTTCAAGTACTCGGTGCAGGTGTCCGCTTCTAAGTTCTTCATGTGCCGTATCTCATTAAGTCTTCATTCTCACAGATAATCTTTGAAAAAAATTTTTTGCTTACTTGTTTATTTTTGGCTGCACTGGGTCTTTGTTGCTGCTTGTGGGCTTTCTTCTCTAGTTGTGGCTAGTGGGGGGGCCACTCTCCGTTGCTGCTTGCAGGCAGGCTTCTCATTGCGGTGGCTTCTCTTGCAGAGCACAGGCTCTAGGTGCTTGGGCTTCAGTGCTTGCAGCACAGGGCCTCTGTAGTTGCGGCTCTCGGGCTCTAGAGAAGGGGCTCGGTGGCTTGTGGCGCACCGGCTTAGTTGTCCAGTAGTACGTGGAATTTTCTCAAACCAGGGATCGAACCCATGTCCCCTGCATTGGCAGACAGATTCCCCTCCACTGTGCCACCAGAGAAGTCCTTTCTCACAGGTGATCTTACCAGCTCTATGCTGCAGTTGAGAAAACTGAGGCTCAGCTGCGTTAAGTGACTTGCTCGGCATCACCCAGCTACTGAGTGGCCAAGTCCTTGGTGTTTCACTCCCATTGTTCCTACCAGAGCTGAGGTTTAGGGAAATGATTGTCAGCCCTCAGCGAGCTAGACCGATGTGACTGGGGAGCAGGGAGGTGGGGAGAGTGGAAATCAGCGATCGTAGATGACTGTGTCAGCCATGCTGGTGCGAGAGGAACGGGTCAGAGCTGGGAGAGAGAGGTCAGGGCTCATGCTCACAGAGAGTGATGGGGGCTGGTGGTGAGACAGGCCTGGGCAAGTGAGGCGGCTTGGGGTGGGGAAAGGGGCCTCCAGAGCGGGGAGCGTGGCTAACAGGCCTGCTCTGACTCTTGATGCTGCAGGCATGGGAGAGGGATACTGGACTGCTGTGGGGGGGCTGCTTTGGGGAGCGTCTTCAGGAGAATGATAGATAAAGTACAGGGGGCTACAGGGGGTCAGAAAGCTGGGGGTGGGGGTGGTGGGCAGAACTGGACATTGCTGGAGAAGTTGGATGGATCTGGAGATCTGAGAGAAGCCTGGGTTTGCCATTAACCGTCTGGATAGTCACCGTTCCACCTGGTGTCTAGGAACCAGTTCAGAGCTGCGTGTCTAGCAGCAAGCTGGTTGGGGGCCTGCATGCCCTCCCCCAGCAGCGGCAACCTCTGAGTCCTCCTGGGATGGGACCCTGGGCTTCCCAGGACCCAGGATGCAGTCCTCTGGTCCCACCCCCAGAAGCAGAGCCATCCAAAGAGGGAGGGGCCAGTTTAAGGAGTTGGGGGCATGGGCTGGGGGCTGCGATGTTGTGGAAGAGGCTCCTGGGTCACCAATAGTCCCCAGGGGAGAACCCCGGCTATGGGCCAAACTCCTCTGTCTCCTTTTTAAAGAATATAAAGTTTACGTCAGCGTTTTGCAGCTCCCCAGGTGGTGCTAGAAGTAAAGAAACCACCTGCCAATACAGGAGACATGGAGACCTGGGTTCCATCCCTGGGTTGGGAAGATCCCCTGGAGGAGGGCATGGCAACCCACTCCAGTGTTCTCGCCTGGAGAATCCCATGGACAGAGAGGAGCTTGACAGGCTGCAGTCCATAGTGTCACGTGGAGTTAGACAGAAGCAACTTAGCACATACACGCATGTCAGTGGTTTACCACTTTCCCCTCAACCCCTAGGATTACAAAAGTAATAAAGAAATACCCATTATAGAAGAGAAGAAAATTTTAAAAATCAACTTGAATTCCAGCATCCAGTGATAAGCTCTGGGAAAATTTGGAAGGTTATTTCCAGGCTTTTTCCTTTTTTGAATTTTTGGAAAATTCTAAAATATTTGAAAGTACAGAAAATCATATTGCAGACACCCATGCACTCACCTCAGACTAAGTGAATGTTAGCAGTGCCATGATCGTGTCTCTTCTTTTTTCCCTCTTTTTCTCAGAAATAAAATGATTCAGGAACAGCAGGGGATCAGCAAAGCACAGCTAAGAGGCCAGATCCCACCTGTTTTTATATGGCCCACCACCTGTTTTTGTATGATCTGTGAGCTAAGAATAGCATTTACATTTTTTCAAGGGTTGAAACAAAAATCAAAAGAGGAATAATGTTTTATAATGTGAACATTATAGGAAATTCAAGTTTTCCCTGTCTATAAGTAAAGTTTGTTGGAACACAGCCATGCTCACTCATATTGTCTGTGGCTCTTTTCACATTACCTTGGCAGAATTAAAGTTGAGACAAATCTAGCCCTTTATGAAAAAAAAATTTTTGTTGACCCTTGAGATACTGCTAAAGCCTCCTACACTCTCCCCAGGAATAATCAGCCTCCTCAAGGCAATGCCTGTCCTGCCCACATGTGCTATTATGCTTTTACTACATTTGCAAATGCTTCCAAATGTATAGTATTGCACTGTGGGTTTTAAAAATGAGGAGAGAGAAATTATACATGGTGGAGGAGAGGGAACACTTGTTTCCACGCTGGGACTTCCTTTAGTGTTAAGTGTTAGTCACTCAGTCGTGTCCTCCTCTTTGCAACCCCACAGACTGTAGCCCACCAGGTTCTTCTGTCCATGGGATTTCCCAGGCAAGAATACTGGAGTGAGTAGCCATTCCCTTCTCCAGGGGATCTTCTTGACCCAGGAATCGAACCTGGGTCTCCTACATTGCAGGTGGATTCTTTACCAGTTGAGCCACCAAGGAAGCCTTTACTATTCTGAATTCCCACAACCTGGAGTAAATGCCAGCTCTCTGTCTGGCCAGGAATAGGCCTTGCGGCTACAGACATGAAGGAGAAAACTTAGGAGTGAAAATGGAAACGCGACACTCAGGCTAAAGTTCTCAGAAATCCTAAGAAAGGAGCCAAAAGAGACTCAAGGACTCCTTGGTTTGTGTCTTTTAGCTGGTAAACATCTGAGAAAGGATAGAACAAGCCCTTTTATATTTCAAAAATGGAATAATCACCAGTTAAACTCAAGTATGATGTTATAAAAACCAGATCCGTATCTTGTATATTAAAACCATCGGGTAGAGTCTGTTGATACCTACTTTGGTACCTCTATTGATATTTACATTTGTGGTATGTAGTGCTCCAAATAAATGTGTACGTTTAGTATCTCGGAAGCTGCTTTTTGGGGTGTTTTTTATTTTATACTATTTGGTCTGGGTCAGCTTGGGTCAAGAGAGAGGAATTACTTGTATGTCCTCTATTTATACTTGTGTACAATAAATTTGTTACATAATAGTTTACCCTACAGTTAAATGAAATACATGGTTTATTAGCATCGGACAGGACTGAGCGACTGAACTGAACTGAACTGAATGATCTATTTGATAATTAAATATGTGGCCATGTACTGAAAAACAGAAGGCTCAGGGAGGAGAAAAGCCTTCAGGCCAGGTAAGTCATCCTTGGAAAAGTGAAAGTGTTAGTTGGTCAGTTGTGTCCGACTGTTTGCGACTCCATGGACTGTAGCCCTCCAGGCTCTTCTGTGCATGGAATTCACCAGGCAAGAATATGGGAGTGGGAGCCACATTCCTGACCCAGGGGTTGAACCAGCATCTCCTGCATTGCAGGCAGATTCTTTACCAGCTGAGCCACCAGGGAAGCCAAATTCATCCTTTTGGAAGGCCGGGGAGTCTTTGAAAGCGAGGCACATGTCAGGATGAGGAACAGGAAGTTCAGTTCTGTTCAGTCATTCAGTCGCGTCTGACTTTTGGCGACCCCATGGGCCACACGCCAGGGCTCCCTGTCCATCATCAACTCCCGGAGTTTACTTAAACTCATATCCATTGAGTTGGGGATACCATCCAGCCATCTCACCNTTGAAAGCGAGGCACATGTCAGGATGAGGAACAGGAAGTTCAGTTCTGTTCAGTCATTCAGTCGCGTCTGACTTTTGGCGACCCCATGGGCCACACGCCAGGGCTCCCTGTCCATCATCAACTCCCGGAGTTTACTTAAACTCATATCCATTGAGTTGGGGATACCATCCAGCCATCTCACCCTCTGTCATCCCCTTCTCCCACCTTCAGTCTTTCCCAGCATCAGGGTCTTTTCCAGTGAGTCAGTTCTTCGCATCAGGTGCCCAAAGGATTGGAGTTTCAGCTTCAACATCAGTCCTTCCAATGAATATTCAGGACTGATTTCCTTTAGGATGGACTGGTCGAATCTCCTTGCAGTCCAAGGGACTCTCAAGAGTCTTCTCCAGCACCACAGTTCAAAAGCATCAATTCTTCGGTGCTCAGCTTTCTTCACAGTCCAACTCTCACATCCATACATGACTACTGGAAAAACCATAGCCTTGACTAGACGGACCTTTGTTGGCAAAGTAGTGTCCCTGCTTTTTAATATGCTGTCTAGGTTGGTCATAACTTTTCTTCCAAGGAGTAAGTGTCTTTTAATTTCATGGCTGCAGTCACCATCTGCAGTGATTTTGGAGCCACAAAAAAGAAAGTCAGGCACGTGTTTCAACTGTTTCCCCGTCTATTTGCCATGAAGTGTTGGGACCAGATGCCATGATCTTAGTTTTCTGAATGTATGAATAGGATTAGGAAGTATGGATGGTCAAAGGCAGTTGTTAAGGGATTCAAGTTAGAGGAACGTAGAGAAGAGCTGGTGACAGTGTCTGCAGATGCTGAAAACTTTGCAGCACTCACCGTGGACTGTTATTTATGAAGCCAACCAGGGGCTAGGGAGTGAACACTGGTACTGTCCTTCGGAGAGGACATACGCAGGATCTCGGAACACAACTCAGGGTGGGGAGTGGGGGGGCGCATCTTCTAGGCGCTTCCCTCCCACCTCCTGAGCACCTGCAGCCCAATCCCTCCATGTCTCCTCTGAGGAGCTCTCGGGCCCCCACCAAATGCTATATGTTGAGGATTCCTGGGGCAGGAGGTGCTGTGGACCCCAGCTCCCACAGTCACCTCCATGCCTTTCTCCCTGCAGACCCCATCTCTGCAACAGTGGGCAACCTCCACTGACTCTGAACTACGCCTTGAACTTAAAGACAACTTGAACTCTGATCCCAATCCATTTGGAGAAAACAGGCTCCCGCAGTTCCATAGACTCGTGACTCCTTCCCTTCCCCACACCCAACATTGCAGAACCAAATGTGCAGTCGAGCGAGGCATCCTTCATCTCTTCCTGCCATGGGCAGCAGGGCTGAGGTGGCACCTGGAGATGGAGAGAGCGGCCCAGGGTAGGGGGGACACTCAACCGCCTGGAGGACTTGGAACCCGTTTTCCCACCCTGGGGCGGTCCTTTGATTCAGAGATCACCAGGCTAGAATCTTGCCTTCCTCATTTCCTAGCTGTGTGGTCACGGCCCTTTCCATTGATGTTGCTGAACTTCAGTTTCTTCCTGTTAAAGTTGGAGTTGATGTTTCCTACTTGGACTCAGAGTGAGGATAAAAATGAGGGCGCAGTCCTCGTTTCCCTTAGATCTGTTTCTCCACATTTCCTGATGGTCCATTTTTATTACCTACAAATACAAAAAATCCCCTACATAGGAACCTTCAAGTTGCAGGCTTTCACAGATGTGAACGTTCCCCTGTGTGCCGGCTGTTGTACTGTACTGCTATGGCTTTCAGGTTCTGTACTGTAAGATTAAAAATGCTTAATTTTTTTGTGTTTGTTTTTTATGTATTATTTGTGTGAGAAGTACTATCGACCTGTTATAGTACAGTACTATATGGCTGATTGTTAGCATACCTAGGCTAACTTTACTAGACTTATGAACCGGCTCTGGGAACAGAAATTGTTCACATGTAGGGGACTTACGGTAGCCAATTGTTCTGCTGCTAAATCTGTTGAAAAAAACCTATCTTTTCCACCATCAATTTACCTTTGTACTTTTTTCCAAAAATCGACTGACCGTCTATATGTGGGACTATTTTTGGACTCTTTATTCTGTTCCATTGATCTATATGTCAGTCCTTGAGCTAATGTCATACTCTCTTGATTACTTTAGTTATATTTCCAGACTATAAAGTATCTCTTGAAACCCTGTACTATAAGCCCCCAACCTGTTTCTAGTTTCTCCAGATTGTTTGGCTCTTCTAGGTCCTTTGCTTTGCCATCTAAATTTAAAATTGAGTGCCTTTAAAATGCCTGCTAAGATTTTGATTAGGATTGCGTTGAATCTGTACATCAGTTTGGGGAGAAATGCCATCTCAACAAGACTGAGTCTTCCAATTCTTGAAGGTGGTGTATTTCCCCATTTACTTAGATTTTCTTTAATGTCTCTCAGCAATATTGTTTTAGTTATGTCTTACATTTGTTTTTGTTAAATTTATTCCGAAGTGTTTTTGATCCTCTTTTAATGACTGTGAAGGGTGGGGATTTTACCCTACTTGCCGACTAGCTACTCAGCTTTGTAGAGTTTCCTGGGTGCTGGCAGAAGGCACAGGACTCGTGGGTCAGGGACAAAGGACTCTACGATTCATGGCCTGTAGCGTGAGCTTGATGTTCGCATCGATTCTCTTTCCCTCCAGTTTTGTAGGGCAGTCACACGTGTTTTTGTAGAACATAAAACAATGCTGCTCTTTTGTTTTTCCAAATTATAACTTCATGTATCTTATAGGGCCTGTGAGTCAACTGTTCCTCAAGCTAAAAATTATATAAAGAGCTGAGATTCAGTTTGCTTTAGTATTAAATCCTTAAATTAGACATTTGGAGATCATTCATTTATTGAAAAACAGTTGATTCACAACGCTGTGTTGGTTTCTGCTGTGCAGCAGAATGATTCAATCATGCTTGTATGTCTACCTCTTCCTTTTTGTGCTCCTTTCATCATGGTTCATTACTGAATCTGAGTATAGATCCCTATGTTAGACAGTTGTTTGTTGCTCAGTCGTGTCCAACTCTTTGTGAGCCTCTGGATGGTAGCCCACCAGGTTCCTCTGTCCATGGGATTGTCCAGGCAAGAATACTAGAGTGGGTTGCCGTTTCCTTCTCCAGGGGATCTTCCCGACTCAGGGATTAAACCCGCGTCTCCGGCGTCTCCCGCCGTCTCCAGCATCTCCCGCCGTCTCTAGCATCTCCCGCCGTCTCCAGCATCCGCCATCTCCAGCATCTCCCGCCTTGGCAGGCAGATTCTTTGCTACTAGCTGCACCTGATCCATAATCACGTCTTTGAAGTTCCTTTGCCATTGTAGTAACACATTCATGGGTACTAGGATCAGGACATGGGCTCTGTGGGGACCATGAGTACTCCTGAAGGCAGTACCCTCTAAGGACTATCTTTCCTCCTTCTCCCAAACATGGATGGCCAAAGTTGGAACTGGAAAAAGCATGTAGGAGACCTACCAATATATCAATACAGTATTTTGGCAAACTCATTGTTCACTTGGCTAACTGTGAATAGCCAGTAAGAACAGTACAGACGTGCTCATTCACATACACACACATACAGTGGCATCGACTGGACTGCTGTGTCTGGAAGATGCTAACTGTCTGAGGGACCCATGATCTGCTGCCATGCTGACCTTACCTTTGTCTCTTCCTGCAGTTCATCTGGCCACTGCTGCCCTGGGAGAAAATGCGGGCTGGGGACACCAGTTCACTGGCAGCTCTGGGCTTCAGTTCAGTTCGGTTCAGTTGCTCAGTCATGTCCAATTCTCTGCGACCCCATGGACTGCAGCACACCAGGCCTCCCTGTCCATCACCAACTCCCAGAGCTTGCTCAAACCCATGTCCATCGAGTCGGTGATGCCATCCAACCACCTCACCCTCTGTCGTCCCCTTCTCCTCCTGCCTTCAGTCTTTCTCAGCATCAGGGTCTTTTCCAATGAGTCAGTTCTTCGCATCAGGTGGCCAAATTATTGGAGTTTCAGCTTCAACATCAGTCCTTCCAATGAATATTCAGGACTGATTTCCTTTAAGATGGACTGGTTGGATCTCCTTGCAGTCCAAGGGACTCTCAAGAGTCTTCTCCAATACCATAGTTCAAAAGCATCTATTCTTCGGCGCTCAGCTTTCTTTATAGTCCAACTCTCACATCCATACATGACCACTGGAAAAACCATAGTTTTGACTAGACAGACCTTTGTTGGCCAAATAATGTCTCTGCTTTTTAAAATGCTGTCTAGGTTGGTCATAGCTTTTCTTCCAGGGAGCAAGCGTCTTTTAATTTCATGGCTTAGGGAACTTCATTTCCACACCCACGAGATTTTTTTCAAATCTATTTTTTGGACTTTCCTGATCCACTTTCTCAACCTGGTCATTTGGGCTACTATTGATTTCAATGTCATTTGTTTTGTTTTCTGATTTTTTTTTTCTTACTTCTTTTCCTTTTGTCTCTTCAGATGTGTTCAGAGGGTAGTTTGTACTGAATCGTTATACTATCTATTTCAATTTTAATTTAATATTAAGTTTTGGAAGGCTGAATTAATTCTTCATTTGGTAAATGATACTGCTGTAGCCCATCTTATTCTCCAAAGAGAATCTCTGACCAAGTTTTATGATAGTGTTTATCACATTTTTCTGTGTAAGTGCACACGCATACAAACAGACAGTAAAACAGCGTATTAGTTTAATCATGTAGATGGCAAATGTATTTCAGGCTGAAGAGTTCATGGTAAACCTTTGCAGTGGTGTTTACATTTCTGTGCCTCTCGCCTCTAGATTGCTGACCACTCTCTCTACTCAGGTGACGCCGGATATGAATACATTTCAGTAGTTAGTTTCTCAGGATGGAAAATCTCAATTGTGTAGACAGGTGTGATTCCATGTATTTCAAATAGGCTATTTATTAACTTTTTATTTTGAAAATTTTTCAGACGTATAGGCAGTTACAGAACCGCAACAGAGAGGCATCCTTTTACCCGGTTTCCCCTGATAGTTAATCTCTTGTAAATGACACAATGCCCTCCAGCCGAAGACCCGCCAAGAACACACCTCCAGCTGCACAAGTTGGGTCTATTATTTATTGCAGTGACGGAGCGCACATTCTGCGGGGAACCACAAGGCCTCTCAATCAGATTGTGGTAGAGAGAAGCCACTCTAAGATTTGGGCTTTGATTGGGTGAGCTAGGGGACGTCTAACGGAAGTGGGGTTCACTCTCGACTGGCTGCTCTCAGAAAGCAGGGGCGAATCTGAGGGGGGGTGCTCAGATCTTATCTCCAAGGAGAGGAAGCAGCACTGAGATAAAGCTGTCATGGGTAAAGAAGCAGCAGACACTTGTTTTCACCAGGGTGGAGGGATGTTTAGTGTTTTGGGTGGCACGGTGACCAGGCTTTTGACAGTTGCTTAGACAAAATGATCAAGTGGCCTTGTTTTGCCTCGTTTCATTGTGGTAGGCTTGTCCCAGGTTGGCATCCTGGGAGGTGGCTTATATGCGGAAGGAGAGGAACGTGACAGAACTGTGAGCGCGAGGTCAGCTTCTGAATGCCAGTGCCCTCTTTGCCTCATTCTCCTTCATCTTCTGTGTGTGGTGGTGCTGTGCAAGTGCACAACCCTGCACCATTTTAGCCTATTTGCTGAAAGATGTACCATCTAGCATATTTAGCCTGCTGACTTGTGCAGTCACCTTTGCAGTCAAGACACAAGACAAGTCATAACACCTACCTGCCCCCTAGCATCCCTCTCCCCTGGAGAGGTCAGAGATAGAAGAGATGGACAACACCAAGCTGTTCTGCATCTGTGTGACTTTAGCACCCTGATAATGCCGTCTATACAAGGTCCTGCATCATGGGACCTTTAAAAAAAGTACTTACTTTTTAAATTGAAGGATTACAGAATTTTGTTGTTTTCTATCAGACCTCAACATGAATTGCCCATAGGTATACATATATCCCCGACCATGTGACCTTTGGAGGCTGGCTTTCCTGGCCTTTTTCAGCAAGCACGATGCCTTGGAGATCTATCCAAGTTGGGTATTTCAGTTGTGCCGAGCAGTACTTTCTTTGCTGAGGAATATTCTGTGGCATGTGTATTANAATCCTTAAATTAGACATTTGGAGATCATTCATTTATTGAAAAACAGTTGATTCACAACGCTGTGTTGGTTTCTGCTGTGCAGCAGAATGATTCAATCATGCTTGTATGTCTACCTCTTCCTTTTTGTGCTCCTTTCATCATGGTTCATTACTGAATCTGAGTATAGATCCCTATGTTAGACAGTTGTTTGTTGCTCAGTCGTGTCCAACTCTTTGTGAGCCTCTGGATGGTAGCCCACCAGGTTCCTCTGTCCATGGGATTGTCCAGGCAAGAATACTAGAGTGGGTTGCCGTTTCCTTCTCCAGGGGATCTTCCCGACTCAGGGATTAAACCCGCGTCTCCGGCGTCTCCCGCCGTCTCCAGCATCTCCCGCCGTCTCTAGCATCTCCCGCCGTCTCCAGCATCCGCCATCTCCAGCATCTCCCGCCTTGGCAGGCAGATTCTTTGCTACTAGCTGCACCTGATCCATAATCACGTCTTTGAAGTTCCTTTGCCATTGTAGTAACACATTCATGGGTACTAGGATCAGGACATGGGCTCTGTGGGGACCATGAGTACTCCTGAAGGCAGTACCCTCTAAGGACTATCTTTCCTCCTTCTCCCAAACATGGATGGCCAAAGTTGGAACTGGAAAAAGCATGTAGGAGACCTACCAATATATCAATACAGTATTTTGGCAAACTCATTGTTCACTTGGCTAACTGTGAATAGCCAGTAAGAACAGTACAGACGTGCTCATTCACATACACACACATACAGTGGCATCGACTGGACTGCTGTGTCTGGAAGATGCTAACTGTCTGAGGGACCCATGATCTGCTGCCATGCTGACCTTACCTTTGTCTCTTCCTGCAGTTCATCTGGCCACTGCTGCCCTGGGAGAAAATGCGGGCTGGGGACACCAGTTCACTGGCAGCTCTGGGCTTCAGTTCAGTTCGGTTCAGTTGCTCAGTCATGTCCAATTCTCTGCGACCCCATGGACTGCAGCACACCAGGCCTCCCTGTCCATCACCAACTCCCAGAGCTTGCTCAAACCCATGTCCATCGAGTCGGTGATGCCATCCAACCACCTCACCCTCTGTCGTCCCCTTCTCCTCCTGCCTTCAGTCTTTCTCAGCATCAGGGTCTTTTCCAATGAGTCAGTTCTTCGCATCAGGTGGCCAAATTATTGGAGTTTCAGCTTCAACATCAGTCCTTCCAATGAATATTCAGGACTGATTTCCTTTAAGATGGACTGGTTGGATCTCCTTGCAGTCCAAGGGACTCTCAAGAGTCTTCTCCAATACCATAGTTCAAAAGCATCTATTCTTCGGCGCTCAGCTTTCTTTATAGTCCAACTCTCACATCCATACATGACCACTGGAAAAACCATAGTTTTGACTAGACAGACCTTTGTTGGCCAAATAATGTCTCTGCTTTTTAAAATGCTGTCTAGGTTGGTCATAGCTTTTCTTCCAGGGAGCAAGCGTCTTTTAATTTCATGGCTTAGGGAACTTCATTTCCACACCCACGAGATTTTTTTCAAATCTATTTTTTGGACTTTCCTGATCCACTTTCTCAACCTGGTCATTTGGGCTACTATTGATTTCAATGTCATTTGTTTTGTTTTCTGATTTTTTTTTTCTTACTTCTTTTCCTTTTGTCTCTTCAGATGTGTTCAGAGGGTAGTTTGTACTGAATCGTTATACTATCTATTTCAATTTTAATTTAATATTAAGTTTTGGAAGGCTGAATTAATTCTTCATTTGGTAAATGATACTGCTGTAGCCCATCTTATTCTCCAAAGAGAATCTCTGACCAAGTTTTATGATAGTGTTTATCACATTTTTCTGTGTAAGTGCACACGCATACAAACAGACAGTAAAACAGCGTATTAGTTTAATCATGTAGATGGCAAATGTATTTCAGGCTGAAGAGTTCATGGTAAACCTTTGCAGTGGTGTTTACATTTCTGTGCCTCTCGCCTCTAGATTGCTGACCACTCTCTCTACTCAGGTGACGCCGGATATGAATACATTTCAGTAGTTAGTTTCTCAGGATGGAAAATCTCAATTGTGTAGACAGGTGTGATTCCATGTATTTCAAATAGGCTATTTATTAACTTTTTATTTTGAAAATTTTTCAGACGTATAGGCAGTTACAGAACCGCAACAGAGAGGCATCCTTTTACCCGGTTTCCCCTGATAGTTAATCTCTTGTAAATGACACAATGCCCTCCAGCCGAAGACCCGCCAAGAACACACCTCCAGCTGCACAAGTTGGGTCTATTATTTATTGCAGTGACGGAGCGCACATTCTGCGGGGAACCACAAGGCCTCTCAATCAGATTGTGGTAGAGAGAAGCCACTCTAAGATTTGGGCTTTGATTGGGTGAGCTAGGGGACGTCTAACGGAAGTGGGGTTCACTCTCGACTGGCTGCTCTCAGAAAGCAGGGGCGAATCTGAGGGGGGGTGCTCAGATCTTATCTCCAAGGAGAGGAAGCAGCACTGAGATAAAGCTGTCATGGGTAAAGAAGCAGCAGACACTTGTTTTCACCAGGGTGGAGGGATGTTTAGTGTTTTGGGTGGCACGGTGACCAGGCTTTTGACAGTTGCTTAGACAAAATGATCAAGTGGCCTTGTTTTGCCTCGTTTCATTGTGGTAGGCTTGTCCCAGGTTGGCATCCTGGGAGGTGGCTTATATGCGGAAGGAGAGGAACGTGACAGAACTGTGAGCGCGAGGTCAGCTTCTGAATGCCAGTGCCCTCTTTGCCTCATTCTCCTTCATCTTCTGTGTGTGGTGGTGCTGTGCAAGTGCACAACCCTGCACCATTTTAGCCTATTTGCTGAAAGATGTACCATCTAGCATATTTAGCCTGCTGACTTGTGCAGTCACCTTTGCAGTCAAGACACAAGACAAGTCATAACACCTACCTGCCCCCTAGCATCCCTCTCCCCTGGAGAGGTCAGAGATAGAAGAGATGGACAACACCAAGCTGTTCTGCATCTGTGTGACTTTAGCACCCTGATAATGCCGTCTATACAAGGTCCTGCATCATGGGACCTTTAAAAAAAGTACTTACTTTTTAAATTGAAGGATTACAGAATTTTGTTGTTTTCTATCAGACCTCAACATGAATTGCCCATAGGTATACATATATCCCCGACCATGTGACCTTTGGAGGCTGGCTTTCCTGGCCTTTTTCAGCAAGCACGATGCCTTGGAGATCTATCCAAGTTGGGTATTTCAGTTGTGCCGAGCAGTACTTTCTTTGCTGAGGAATATTCTGTGGCATGTGTATTAGTTTCCCATTGCAGCCATAACAGGTTAAAACTTGTTATAACAGCTTAAACAACACAGATTTGTCATCTTACAGTTCTGTAGGTCAGAAGTCTGGCATGAGCCTTGAAGGGCTAAAATCAGGTGTTAGCAGGCTGTGTTACTTTCTGAAGGTTCTAGGGAAAACTCCATTTCATTGCCCATTCCTTGTTGGCAGAAGTCAGTTTCCTGTGGTTGTAGGACTGAGGTTCCTATTTTCTTGCCAGCTGTCAGCTGAGAGATGTTCCCAGTTTCTAAACAGAGGTTGCCCATGTTTCGTGGCTCATGGCTCACTTCTTCCATTCTTCCTCTCAGGTTTCAAATCATTCCTGTCTCTTTTTTCATCATCGAATCCCTCAGACCCATCCTTCTGTCTCCCTCTTCCACATTTAAGATTATCCCTGTGTGGATAATCCAGTAGGCATGCCCATCTCCAAGTCTTTAACCTTAATCACATATTTAGAGTTCCTTTTGTCATATCAAGTAACATTCACAGGTTCTTGGACTTTGGGGGGAACATTATTCTGCTTCACACATTGTGGGCATACCACAGTTTAACCATTCACCTATTGAAACACGTTTTATTTCCAGTTTTAGGCTATTACGTATAAAGCTGTTGTGAACATTCTTGTAGGGAAAAAAAAGCATGAGTGGATTGTACTCTGTTTGCTGTTGCAATTTACTCTTCACTCAGCCTCCTGTTTCTGAGCATGATTCATGCTGATCTTATAGAACTGGGTCCTTTGTAGGGGTTCCTTGGGTTCCGTGTGGACACTGTCCCTTGGAGTCCTATCCCTCTTCCCCTGAATGACTGCAGTCATCCACTGGGGCGTCCATTCCCCTGTGGGTGGACCTTTAGGCTGCTTCCCACGTTCTGCTACCACAAACAGCGCTGTGGTCGACGTCTCTGTGCAGACCTCCTTGTGCAAGGCTGAAGCATTTTTCTAGGCCGTACACGTGGGAGTGGGATTGCTGGTCCCAGAGTGTGTATGTACGTGTCAGTTTCAACCAGCTTTTTTCTAATTGTTCTCAAATTCTTTTCCTTCTACCAGCAGGGGTGAAAGAGTTCCTTACAACCCTGTCAACATTTGGGGTCATCGTTCTTTTTCATTTTTGGCCTCTCCAAAAGCTGTGAGATGGCATCTGGTTCTGCTAATTTGCATTTTCCTGATCACTGTTGAGGTCCAGCACACACACACCCCACCACCTCACACCTCATCTTTTTAACATGCTGACTTCTTTTCTCTCGCTGCGGGTGTTAGAGGTTGCTGCCTCGACCTGTGTTTAAACATTAAGGTCTGGGCAACCCAACAACTGAAATTTGGTGTCTTGTCTGAAATTACAGGATGTTCCTCAGGCCTCCCTGTTTCCATGGGAACAAGTAACAGTCATCCTTCATGATTAGGAGGTATCCATGGCAACCAAGCCAGCAGCATTTGAATGAAACCAATTTTATTTATTTATTTATTTATTTTTTGCAAACACATGAAGGTTAAAATGTGTTTCTCCAACTGTGGCTTCCAAGAGTAGGGAGGCAGCCTGGTCTGCCTGGTGAAATAGACTCTTTTGACCTCCTAGTGGAAAGGAGACGCAGGATCAGCTGGTCTTGTGACCTAATTTTGTAGACTGGGAGTCCGAGAGGTCATGTGGAGGTCATACAGTGAGTCTGAGCCAAGGGGAGAAAAGCCTGAATCAGTTCTCTGAGGTTTGGAGGCGGGCAGTGTGGAACTAGGCGGTAGACCAGTTCTCCCTTCCTGGGGTCTGTCCCTGAGGATGCCAGTTTTATCCTGTAAGATGTTAGCAAACTCACCCAACATCTCCAATGCCCTTCTTGTACCAGCTATGTTATTTAGAGGTGGGGGGCATGAGCCCAAGCCTCCTAGTGTCTGCTTCCTTAAATTAAAAAGGACTTGGTACTCAGTCAAAGGCCAAAGTCAGCTGTGATTTTAGAGGCAGAGTTAGAACTCAGAAGTCTGCTTTCTGCCTTCTTTGTTGGTGTAAAATAAAGAGCAGGTTTCTTTCTTTTTTTTTTCGGTGGTAGTGGTAGGGAATAGAGGGACTCACTGCTCTTACTCCCTGACCCATTGGTTTGATGATAAGCCATGAATTCAGGGATGGAAAGGGGCTAGCCTAGAGTCACACAGCAGAGTCAAGGTTAAATCCAGTCTCCTAGTCCTAGCCCCACATTCCAGGCATCCTCAGCCTTTTCTGAGCCCCTAAGCGTAGGTTTGGTAGGGACACTTTCAGCATATACTCTTGCTTCTTACCTGGAGAAACTTTAGAGGAAGTCATTTTTGCCTCTCAGAACCTCAGTTTATTCATCTGGAAAATGAAGCTTCCCAAAACTAAGTTGTTATGTGGGGATTATATTTGAGTGGGTCTCAGTGGGGGCAGTATTGCCCATAAGTGAACAAAAAAATGGATTCTTGGAAGGGGATGTGAAAAAAATCTCACTCTTTTTCTGTATAAAGCTTAATATACATGTAGGCATTATATGTATATAAAAAAGAAGCAATAGAATTCCAGAAAAACATCTGCCTCATAGATTGCGCTAAATCCTTTGACTGTGTGCATCACAACAAACTGTGGAAAATTCTTAAAGAGATGGGAATACCAGACCACCTGACCTGCCTCCGGGGCTTCCCTGGTGGTGCAGAGGTTAAAGCGTCTGCCTGCAATGTGGGAGACATGGGTTCGATCCCTGGGTGGGGAAGATCCCCTGGAGAAGGAAATGGCAACCCACTCCAGTATTCTTGCCTGGAGAATCCTGTGGACAGAGGAGCTCGGTGGGCTACAGTCCACAGGTCGCAAAGAGTCGGACACGACTGAGCAACTTCACTTTCACTTTGACCTGCCTCTTGAGAAACCTGTTTGCAAGTCATGAAGCAACAGTTAGAACAGGACGTGGAACAACCGACTATGCAGAGTACATCATGAGAAATGCCAGGCTGGATGAAGCACAAACTGGCTTCAAGATAGCCGGGAGAAAATATCAATACCCTCAGATATGCAGATGACACCTCCCTTATGGCTGAAAGCGAATAACAAAAGAGCCTCTTGGTGAAAGTGAAAGAAGAGGGTGAAAAAGTTGGCTTAAAACTCATTGTTCAGAAACTAAAATCATGGCATCTGATCCCATCACTTCATGGCAAATAGATGGGGAGACAACAGAAACAGTGACAGACTCTATTTTCCTGGGCTCCAAAATCACTGCAGATGGTGATTGCAGCCATGAAATTAAAAGACACTTAATTCTTGGAAGAAAAGCTATGACAAACCTAGATAGCGTATTAAAAAGCAAAGACATTTCTTTGTCCACAAAGGTCCATCTAGTCAAAGCTATAGTTTTTCCAGTAGTCATGTATGGATGTGAGAGTTGGACCATAAAGAAGGCTGAGTAGTGAAGAATTGAAGCTTTTCAACTGTGGTGTTGGAAAAAACTCCTGAGAGTCCCTTGGACTGCAAGGAGATCCAACCAGTCTATCCTAAAGGAAATCAGTCCTGAATATTCATCGGAAGGTCTGATGCTGAAGCTGAAGCCCCAATCCTTTGGCCACCTGATGCGAAGAACTGACTCATTGGAAAAGGCCCTGATGCTGGGAAAGATTGAACGCAGGAGGAGAATGGGATGACAGAGGATGAGATGGTTGGATGGCATCACCCTCTCAATGGACATAAGTTTGAACAAGTTTTGGGAGATGGTGAAAAACCGGGACGCCTGGCATGCTGCAGTCCATGGGGTCACAAAGAGTCAGACATGACTGAGAGACTGAACAACAAGACATGTAGGACAAAAAGATACTTTTATTGTATTTTCATGATATTAGAATTTTGTTGACGGATGAACTCGGAAGTTAGAAAGACTCCTTAGAGGGAGTCTTAATGAATAAAAGGTAAAGAAACACTGGTCTGTACCCCTACAATCCGTGTGGTTATTATTACTAACTTTGTGTTTGGAGCTTGTGTTGGCTGCTGGCTCAGAGTAGGGTGCTTTTGGACTGTCAGGTCAGGAGAGGGCGTGGCCTAGCCCAGACACTGCCCCTATGGTTCAATGTGATCCCTGGGCACATCACAGTTTCCCATCTGTGTGTAAAGGTGTCCCACCAGGTCCACGTATGGAGCCTGCTTCTCAGGCAGCTGAGATCCCGCCTGGTGGATCCATGGGTGTCCAGCAGGAAGCAGATGGTGCTTACACTAGGATGATTTGAGGTGTGGGCGGGTGCGGGGAGCCATGGAGAGGAGTGCAGGACCCCAGAGCTAGTAGCAGCTGGGGCTGGAAGGAGGGGAGGAGAGTGTGGTTACTGAGAGGTGAGAACCCAGGGGACTGGGTCATCCTGATGGTAGTCTGGACCTTCGGTGGTGGGAAGTAGCCAGTCCAGGTGACCCCCTTCCCTCCCCTGATCTCCCACCTGGGCTCCCCACTGGCCAATCCCCATGGTAGCCAGGGGCTTTCCTGCTGGTTCAGCAGGCAAATAATCTGCCTGCAATGCAGGAAATGAAGGAGACTTGGGTTCAGTCCCTGGGTCAGGAAGATTCCCTGGAGGAGAGCATGGCAACCCACTGCAATATTCTTGCCTGGAGAATTCCATGGACAGAGGAGCCTGGAGCGCTATAATCCATGAGGTTGCAAAGAGTCAGACATGACTGAAGTGACTGAGCACGCACACACGCATGGAAGCCAGAGGGCCCAGACCTGGGTTGGTGTGGTCTGCATGGGTCGGGGGTCTACATGGCTCAGCCCCCTGGAGCAGAGGTGAGGTAAAAGATGCAGAATGGAACTGCGGCCAAGGGGAAGCTGCCCAGAAAGGTACCCATGCTCCTTGTCCTCTGGAGTGCAGGAGAGGGCATGGACTGCTGCCCTGTCCTGCCCTGCAGCCTTCTCTCCGCGCTGGGTTTCTACCTTCTGATGCAGATGGGGTACAGCCTGGGCTTTGTTTGCTTAGCTTTGGGTTTATTGGAGCAAAAATCAGTTTGAATTGTGCAGTGCCAAACTGGAAGTGGTTAGAAATGCTCCCAAGGCATCTGAATTGAAGTTTACGGCTACCTTGGGAGCACTCATGAGGGTCTTTGCTGTCTGTTTACTGTGTTAGGAGCTAGTGGGTAAGTTCCCTTCCTCTGGTTTCAGCTTCCTCATCTGTAAAATGGGTGGTTGGACCAAGCAACCTCTGGGCGCCTCCTAGCTCAGACCCAGCAGGCAAGGGTGGTGTTCTGCAGAGGTTGTGGGGATATCAGGCTTGATCTTGGAGGAGAGGCAGCCTCACCAGGCTCTTTGAGTCTCGCCAGTGCCTTCTGAGGGCTCACGTGCCTGGGAAGGAGCAGTGAAGCCCTGGTCAGGCGTATGTGTGTGTGTCAGGGAGAGAGGGCACATCTCAAAGGCTTCTGAAGGCCAAGGGCAGCGCCTCACATGTGGGTTGGACACCGTGGTTAGCCTGGGAGGACCCCCGGGTGGAGGTGATGGGAGGCACTAGGGATGAGGGGAGAGATGAAGGCAGATGGTGTAGGGGCACAGCAAGAGATTTCCTGGGGAAATCTACAGAGATAAGGAGTCTTTCCTAGAGTGTGACTAGCAGACATGGGCGGGGGTGCGGAGGTGAGTGAGGAAGGGAGGTTCTAAGTAGGACACACCGTGAGGGAAGCAGAGAGGCCCTAAATCATGGCAGCCAATAGGCCGGAGTGGAAGCCTCTCTAGCAGAGGGGGCCCCAGGCCTGCCTGTTGGACAGCGGGGCCTGAACCTGTCCCCGTGGGTGGCCCACTTTCTCTAGTTCCAAAATGGTTTGCCAGGCTTGCCCACCGGCCAGGGCTCAGCACTGGCCCACCCTAGTGGGGTGCAGGCTCAGCTCTGTCTTTCCACACTTCTGAGGGCTGCACGGAGAGACTGGACTGGAAGGTGTACCACGGCCTCCGATAGCCCCATCTGCCTTGTGGAAAAGCCTGCCCCTCATCTGTCCTGTGTGTATGCACGTCCACATGAGCACGTGTACTGGGGATGGGCCTGAGCGGGTACGCGCTTGAGTGTCTACGTGAATGTGAACGTGTGTGTGTGTGTTTACTGGGTGTGCGCCTCTGATTCTGCACCCGGTGTGTTCCCAGGGACCAGGGAAATCTCCGCCCTGTCCTTTTTCTTCTGAGTCAACAGGTCTTTCCCAGGCACTCCCCACGCACCAGACTCCAGGCAGGGTGCTGGGGGTGTAGAGATGCAGCCAACTTAGGCGTGGGCATCAGGAGTCCCACCAGCAAGCAGAGGACACACACACACACACACACACACACACACACACACAAACACAGTAGTTCCACCAGCAAGCAGAGGACACACACACACACACACACACACAGGAGTCCCACCAGCAAGCAGAGGACACACACACACACACACACACACACACACACA
>SJYA01001664.1:300717-318469 GCA_006410615.1 Neotragus moschatus
CCACCAGCAAGCAAAAGACACACACGCACGCACACACACACACACAGGAGTTCCACCAGCAAGTAGAGGACACACACACACACACAGACACACGCACACACACACAGGAGTCCCACCAGCAAGCAGAAGACACATACGCACATACAAACACACACACAGGAGTTCCACCAGCAAGCAGAAGACACACACACACACACACACACACAGGAGTTTCACTAGCAAGCAGAGGAGACACACACACACACACACAGGAGTTCCACCAGCAAGCAGAGGAGACACACACACACACACACACACACACACACACACACACTGTGTGCAAAGTGACAGCATTGTTAGGCTGCCCCAGCCTGGCTGTTGCTATGGAAGCCATAAGGGCTCCTATAGGAGCTAGGGGCGGAGGAGGGTATCAGGTTTCCTCCAGGGCACACTGAACAGGACAGGCTGGGAGGAGCAGGAAGGGGGCTTCTGTGGGGGCCATAGCCAGAGCAGTGAAAAAGAGATGGCCAGTGCCAAGCCTGGTTGGGGGAACTGGGGCGGGTGAAGTGGCCAGGTTGACTGACCTGGTTGTTGAAACAGGCATGCTGAGGCTGAGGCTCCAAGTGTTGAATGAGCTGTCACTGTTTAAAAATCAGAGTATTTCATATTAAAGTAAAAAACCAGATTTCCACGTCCTCTTGAATCTTGGGAAACTTTGGCTGCACTGAGCCCCCCCATTGCTATGTCAAAATCACCAGCTGGAGCTGAGCAGCTGGCCGCTACCCTTGACCTTGCTGCCTGCCTGGCCCCTGTACTCCTCTCAAGTTTAAAGCCTCAAGAAGAGAAGGTCCCTATTGGAAGCCAGAGATCAGAGTCTCATGTTTGAAGGAATTGCTTGTATACCTCCAGCAGCAGGAAGCTCATTATCACATATCACAAGATGTGTGTCTTGAAGTGGGAGTTTTAGGAGATCTTCTCTTTTTTTTAAATCATAGTACATATATAGGAAAGATATACACGAAATTTGCCATTTTAGTCATTTTTAAGTGTACAGCTCAGTGGTATTAAGTATGTTTACCACACTGTGCCACCATCACCATAGTCCATTTCTAAATGTTTCCCATTGCTCCAAAGAGAAATTGTACCATTAAGCAACAAATCCCCATGCCCCCTTACCCCCAGCCCCTGGTAACCTCTAATCTACTTTCCTTCTCTAAGAATTTGCCTATTTGGGATATTTTATTCAAGTGGAATTTCACAATATTTGTCCCTTTCTGTCTGGTTTGTGTCAGTCGGCTTGTTTTCAAGGTTCCTCTAGGTTGCAACATGGATCAGAAGTTTAGTGCTTTTAATAGTGGAATTACCTTCCATCGTGTGGAGCGACCACACTGTGTTTATCCTTTCATCTGTTGAGGGTCCCTTGGGTTTCTACCTTTTTGGCTATTGTGAATAACGCTACTATGGACATTTGCATACAAGTGTTTGTCTATGTCCCTGTTTTCAGTTCTTTGGGGTATATACCTAGGAGTGGAATTGCTGGATCATGTACTCATTCTGTCTTTAACGTGTTGGGGAGCTGCTGAACTGTTTTCCACAATGGCGGGACCATTTTATGGGGACCAGCTGTGTGTTGTCCTAGCCTGGTCAGGAAGGACAGGGGAGCTTGGCTTGTTTGGTCGCTAAGTCCTGTCCGACGCTTTGTAACCCCGTGGACTGTAGACCGCCAGGCTCCTCCATCCTCCACCATCTCCCACAGTTTGCTCGAATTCATGTCCGTTGAGTGGGTGATGTGACCAACTGGGTGGCCTCTGTTGTCCATGCTTAACCACCCCTCTCTTTCCCTCTCTGTTGGCAGAGTCGCCCCAAGAAAGGCCAGGCTCCCGGCGCAGCCTGCCCGGCAGCCTCTCGGAGAAGAGCCCCAGCATGGAGCCCTCGGCCGCTACGCCGTTCCGGGTCACGGTAACTATCCCTGCGTCACCATCGCCACCTGGCCCGGGGGCTGCTCTGCGACCCCGCGGCCCCCCTTCCTGGAGCCTCACGGACCTGGGAGAGCATCCAGCCTCCCTTGCTCTAGGTATCCATTCACTCAGCTGCTCCCCTCTCTGTGGCTCAGCCCCGCCCCCAGAAGGCCACACTGGGGGCCCGTCCTCTCGGGAGGGGGCAGACAGAGGACTGAAAGCCCTGCAGACTGCTGGACCCAGAGCCGAGCTGGTGTGGGGTGAGAAAGGCTAACGTTAGGTCGGATAAGTGCACCCTCACGCATGCGTGCACACACCAGGCTTCCTTAGGATGTATCCTTTTTGTTCTCACATTTTAATATCTCATATAACAGCCTGTGGTGTGTCATAATTTAATTGCTACTTTTTTTCTTTCTTGCTGGTGCATGAAACAGTGCTGTACCTTTCAATCGGTGATGCCTCAGAATCAGCAAAGAATAGTATACATACAGCTTAGCTATTGGCTATAGCGGTCCTACCGGTCCACTCTTTTCTTTCAGACCTGAAGGACTTTATGGAAACAGAGCCCAGGGACCTGTAACTTCTGACCATCCATGTCCCCTGTGTCACAGCCATCCTTCCACACCCCTGCAGTTTTATGTCCTTTTACTGCCCTGTTTCAGCACGTTGCCTTGTGCCCTTCTGCCCGTGTGCCAGCTGCGGGAGAAGCAGACAAGTTCTTTACCCCAGGGATCTCAGTCTATAGCGGAGATGGATGTTTGATTCATTTGTTCATCCATCCACTCATTCATTCAGCCATCCTGACAGCATGCCTGCTGTGTGCCAGGTACCATTCTTGGCACTGGGGCTGAGTGGGAGGAGCTGGCCAAGACAGCACCAGGTAGATAAAGCCTTTGACCTTAAGAGCTGACATTCTTGTGTTGGAGCTAGGTGTTGTGAAAGAGAAAAGTAGACTGCTGTGAGAGGGAAAACTAGGAGGGCTTCCTTGAGGTGGTGTGGTTGGCAAGTTATAGTTGAGCTGAAGTCCAGGGAATGAGGAGCCAGTCCTCTGGGATCTGGGGGAGGGAGGTTTTGAGGGAGGAAACAGAGAGGTCACAGGCCTGGCTGTCACTGCATTGTGTAATATGTGGTTTCAGGTGAGGTGGGAGTGGATATCCCATGGGAACTGATTTTTGAACTGACTCTTAAAGGGTCCTTGGAAATTGAGCAGACAGGGACAGTGAGAGAAGGAGTTCCAGGTAGGGAGGGCAGCAGTTGCAAAGGCATGGAGGCATGCTAGAAATTGATGTGTTTATGCAGTGGTGAAATGCTTGCTGGGACTGGAGCTGAGGGGTCCAGAGGTCAGGGTAGGAGGTGAGGCTGGGAAGCTGGACCAGGTCTGGGTCGAGTGGAGCCTCAAGTCCTCAGCTAAAGGGATGGGACTTTCCTCAGAGCCACCGATTCTTCTGCCTGTCTGTGTGTCATAAAAATGCTCTCAAAATATTCTTGGACCCCTTCAAGATTTCAGTGCAGTGGGCCAGGGGTGGGGCCTGGATATCTGCATTTTTAGTAGGCTCATATAAAAGGCAGTTCTGAGCCCCAGGCTCTGGGTCAGATCAGCCTCTGAGAAAGGATTCCAGGTTACCTCCCTGGGCGACCAGGGCCCTTGGGAGATGGTGTCCAGCTGCGAGGAGGACAGGAGGCTGGCACCTGGGAACCCTGATCGAGTCACCTGGAACAGGCAGCGACCTGCTTTCCCCAGACCCCGGGCCGCGGCCACCAGGGCTGAGCCTTAGGGACGCCTTAGGGGACGATGACTAATCATCACGGCTCCCCTGTGCTATGTTCATCTCTTTTAATCTGTAAGACAACCCTGAAGCTTATACTTCGATCACCCCATTTTGCACAGGAGAAAACTGAGGCTCAGAGAAGGGAAGTGCCTCACCCAAACTCTACGTGCTCATAATGTTGGAGCCAAGATTTGGACCTGGGTCTCCCTGAACCCAGTGCACGCACATGTAGTCCCCTGGCTGGACTGGAACCAGAGCAGGAGCACCCTTCCTCCACACCCTTCCAGAACCCGCTCAGCATCACTTTTTACCCGCTTCCCTTTCTTTTGCTGTTCTAATAGGTGTATCATCACACCTCGACGTTGCTGTAATTTGCAGCTCTTTAATTGCCAGCGAGGCTTGGCTTCTTTCCTGTCTTGGCATCTTCACTGTGTTTCCTGGTGTGGAAAACTCTTGTGGCTCAGAGCCAGAGCCAGTGCCAGCCTTCTGAGCCACTGGGCCCCCAGACTCTTCATCCCGTGAGATTAGGGGCTCCAGGATGGAAAGTGTGCTCTGCCGTCACTTTAGCCACTTCTCATAGCAACCCTGAGGGAAGGGACCGTTAGTGTCTGCATGTCATGGATGAGGGGACTGAGGCTCAGAGAGGTGAAGTCATTTGCCGGGCGTCACAGCTGCTGTATGACAGAGCCAGGCACGGATACCAGGACTGCTGGGCATATACTCTTTGTGTCCTTTCCCTTGGCGCCTTGGTCCTTTTCTGTGTGCAGCTGTTAAGGAAAGGGGCGTGAATCAAGTTTCTATCCTGGGCTGGTGCTTGGAGCTGAGGGGGTTTGAATAGGAAGCTTGGAGGTGGGGCTCTGAGTCCAAATTCCAGCTCTTGCGTGACCCATGTGACCTTGTTAGTCACTCATCCTTTCTGGGCCACGTGTCCTCATCAGTAAAGTGTGGAATGGCTGCTCTTTCTTGAAAGACTTGCTGGACCTTCATGTGTGCACGTCAGCCCAGGTCCGACCCATGGTAGGTGCTTAACCCCTGTGCGTGCGTGCATATGTGCGTGTGTGCGTGCGTGTGTGTGTCACTTCAGTCATGTCTGACTCTTTGCAATCCCATGGACCACCAGGCTCCTCTGTCCATGGGATTCTCCAGGCAAGAATACTGGATTGAGTTGCCGTGCCCTCCTCCAGGGGATCTTCCTGACCCAGGGATCGAACCCATGTCTCTTGCATCCCCTGCATTGGCAGGTGGGTTCTTTACTACTAGGGCTACCTGGGAAGTCCATAGAAATGATGGTGGTGGTGGCTTAGTTGCTAAGTTGTGCCCAGTTCTTTGTGACCCCAGGGACTATAGCCCATCAGTCTCCTCTGTCCGTGGGATTTCCCAGGCAGGTATACTGAAGTGGGTTGCCGTTTCCTTCTCCAAGGGATCTCGACCCAGGGATCGGACTTGGGTCTCCTGCATTGCAGGTGGATTCTTTACTGATGAAGCCACCTACAAGCTGAACTGTGTTTCCTCTTTTGGCTCCAGAACAGTGAAGATCTGCGCCGGGTCAGGGCAGAGGGCAGGCTGCCTTGGGGAAGGTCAGAGGTGCAGCTGGCCTGGGCCTTAGAGACGGGCTTGACACGACCCTGGGCAGGACCAGACGCACGCCCTCTCCCCTGCAACCTGAACTCCCCCCGCCTGCTCCCTCAGCCACATCCTCGTGCTCGCTGACTGCTGCTCTGCGTAGCCCCCAAGGGAACCTGGGGAACATGGTTTTGCCTGGAGGAGGCAGGGGAGATGCCACAGGATGTACTTGAATAACTGTCGTCTTCGCTGCCATTTCAAACCCGGGTGATGAGATGTCACCACCTCTCACAGCAGTGCCCTGTGGCAGTGATGCAGTTTAATGGTGAACCATGTCCGGATCTGTCTACCTCCTCTGTGCAAACTGAGGCCAGGGAGGCGCTGGACTTGACCTGGGCACCACTCAGCTGGGAGCGCTCCTGAGTCTGGGCTGTTTGCACCCCACATGCTGGCCCTCACCCTTTTGTGACGCAGCCTAGGACCAAAATCACCCCACAGGGGATCAGGGACCCAGTGTTGCTCCCATGTCTGTCTTTTGGAGATCATGTGACCCTGGGAGAGCCTCAGTTTACCCTTCTATAAAGTAGGGAGAGTGGATTTTGTAGTCTGGGCATACAACAGGTGCTTAAATGTTTTGATGCACTGAGGGAATGAGCCGTAAAGCCAGCAGACCTGGGACTGAGTCTCATGGCAGCATTGTGACGTAGGCAAGATATGGAGCTTTTGCCTGCCTGGTACAACTTCCTTCTCCCTATAAGGGGAGTTGGGGTTGGGGACGCTGTTTCTCAGAGTCACTCGGTGCCAGCAGGCCATCCAATCAGGACCCTGAGAGCTCTGTGGGGCCCTGGATGAGGGCAGAATGGGGAAGGAGCTGGGAACAGAGGACCAGACGGACCTCCTGCCCATCACTGGCCTCCAACTCTTGGGCTCCAAAGAGATGGAGAAGGAAATGGCCACCCACTCCAGTATCCTTGTCTGGAAAATCTCATGGACAGTGGAGCCTGGTGGGCTGCAGTCCATGGGGTCACAAAGAGTCGGCCACGACTGAGCGACTAACACTAAAGAGATGGTGAGGCTGAGTTCAAGCGCCGAATCCTGGAAACGAGAGAGGGCCAGAGGCAGGGNCCCACTCCAGTATCCTTGTCTGGAAAATCTCATGGACAGTGGAGCCTGGTGGGCTGCAGTCCATGGGGTCACAAAGAGTCGGCCACGACTGAGCGACTAACACTAAAGAGATGGTGAGGCTGAGTTCAAGCGCCGAATCCTGGAAACGAGAGAGGGCCAGAGGCAGGGACAGCAGGCCGGCAGCAAACTGGGATCTGCACAAGCTGTTGGGTTGGGTCCAGGGGCTCTGTATGGACCTATCCCCCACCCCGAAGCCCAAGGACCCTCAGCAGCAGCAGCAGGCTGTCCCCTCTCACTGGCCACCCCATGTGTGAGGAATTCATGGTGTGATTAGAGGGTAAGGAGATGGTGACTGCTACTGGTCTTCCCATGTGTCCCTTTAGCCCACCGCCCTGGGCAGACCTGACCTCCCTCTGGTGTGGGCTGGGTCCTTCCCCCCTCCTTCCTCTGCCTCCATCCCTCCCACCGACCTTGAGGAGAGCTGGCAGGGCCCGGGTGTGGGAGGTGGCAGAGACGCTGGGAAACTTGACAGCCAATTGATTCCTCCTCGGGAAGTTGAAAGTGAAGAGTCGTGTTTGAAGGTTTAGCTGAAATTAGGTCTCAGGGCTATTTTTTGCGAGTCGGAGGAGAAGTGTCAGGGAGGGGAAGGCCCAGGGGGCTGGCGTAAGCTGTAGATAAACTCAGTACCAGTTGATTGCAGATGCTTCAAGATGTGGGTCTTGGTTCCTTTCAACCACCCACTTTTGCTGGATGCTCAGGTGTGTACACCCTAGGTGGTCCTGAAGCTGTGATGCTGGTATGCCTGGGATGCTGTGAGAACCCAGAACAAGGGACAGTTACCTCTTGTTGGCGAGGGCGGGGAAGAATTTCTCGAGGAGGGATCTTTGGGGCTGGGCTTTGAGGGATCTATAAGAGTTTGTTGGGAGCAAAAGGAGAAGAGTATTCCAGTTAGAGGGGGATCTAACTAAATAGGAACAAGCCAAAGGCTCTGTGTGATTAGATGATGTTGAATGAGTTGCAAATATGATGGAGAGGAGCCTGGAGAGAAAAGTGAGTGGGTAAGGGCTTTGGACTTTTCCCTACAAGACACAAGAGTCAGAGGGGATGATGAGTGAGAGTGGATAGGGCAGAAGACCTCTGAGATGTGGATCTGAGGTTTCCTCACCTGCTCACCCCTCTTACCAAGGTTTCTTCAAACCGTCTCCACATTTCAGCTCTCTTTCTTTCTCATATACAGAGAAACAGGTACAGGACCACAAACATGCAGGACTGTGCGTGACCCCCCTTAACACCATGATGGAAAGGCTGTTGGAAATTCTCTGATCCAACCCTTCCTTCTACAGAGCAGGGCCTGAGGCTCAGAGAGGGGAGGGTCCTTTCCAGAAGTCTCACAGCATGTCTGGAGCCGGGCCTGGAATGGAGCCTGGGTCTCTCTATCCCCCTGTCCTGTGTTCCTCCTGCCTTGCTCCCTCCTGCCCTCTCTTCCCTGCAGCCAAGCCCTGCCTGCAGCCCTGGTCATGTCTCCTGGGAGGAGGGGGCTGAAGGGAATGACCTCTGTGCGTCTGATTACCCTTGGAGGCCCCCCCAAGGGCTCATCAGCACAGCGCCTCCTCCTGGTCTGCCCGTCTGTCCCATTAGTGCCCCTTGTTGGCTAAGGCGACTCCTGTGGACAGAAAAGCTGGTCAAACCCCCAGATCACAGGGGCCAGCTCTGTCCCTGCACAGATGGGGCAACTGAGACCCAGAGAAGATAGGTTTGCCTGGAATACCTGCTGGGCCTCCCTCCATCACTCCAGGCTGAAGCATATTTACATGGGACATGTCTGTGTCTGCGGCCCACAGACTGGTGGAGGGATGTCAGCTACAGAGCATGGCTGGCAGATAGGAGTGCTGGACCCCGGATTGGGTGCCCCAGCACCTCGTGGTACCAGAAATTTGCCTGTGAGGCTGATGTCCCTTGCTCTTTTGAGCTACGTGAGCTGGTGAGCTGGAGTCTCCCAACCCAGTGTCTGGCCATTGTGCTGCAGATGAGAGGGTTGGTGGAGAGAGCAGGCCCCATATCCTCAACCCTCCTCCTCCCATGTCTTTCATGGAGCCTAATTGTTATTAAACTGTTTAAACTCCAAAAGCAAATTACTATCATTTTGGTCTGTGTCCGTTTGATCCGTGTCTGCCTTCCTACAGGAAGAATGCAGGAGATGGGAACATCGTCACAGACAGCCCAGGATGGCCAGGGCTGGCCAGGACAGTCTGCAGGGTGGGAGTATGGGGTCAGGGGCTGTTTCAAGCTTTCTGAGTCAAGGGCAGGCCAGCATCTGAGGCCTGGGACTATGGGCAGGCTGTGGTATTTGGTAGGGTTGGGAGGCTGCCTGCCCCATTAATAAACAAGACGGTGGTTTCATCAGCTCCATTTTACAGATTTGGAAAGTAAGTCTCAGGGAGAAGGACTGGCCCGGCATCCACCAGCCCGTGAGTGGTGGAGCTGGGAGTCAGCTCTGATCTGCGAGCCCTGTTGTGGGAGTGCACTGACTTACGTTCCTCCATCCCTTCGCCGCCTTCCTTTCTTCTTTCTTTAATAAATTTTCAACCAGCGCCAACTGTGTTTCAGGGCTTCCCTGGTGGCTCAGATGGTAGGATCTGCCTGCGATGCAGGAGACTGGGTTTGATCCCTGGGTTGGGAAGATCCCCTGGAGAAGGGGATGGCCACCCACTCCATGGAGAACTCCATGGACAGAGGAGCCTGGTGGGCTACAGTCCACGGGGTCGCAAAGAGTCGGACACGACCAAGCAACTAACACTTTCAACTATGTTTCAGGGCCTGTGTGGGGTATTGACACACACAGGAGTAAAAGGTAGTTTCTACCTGCAAACATACAGGGTTTGTTTGCCTAACAGGCAGGGTTAGCTGGGGCCTCATGAGGTCATTTCTGGGCAGGTGAGGAGAAGGACTGGCAGCCAGGACGGCCCCTCTGAAGGCTGAGAGCTTCAGCAAGTGGTAGTGGGAGCAGGGAGCAATGTGAGGGGCTGAAGTGTGAGGGCGCGGCTGGAAAACAAGGGTCAGCAGATCTATTGCAGCTCACAGAACAAACAAGATGGGAGGCCGTATTAATAGGAGTATGGAGTCCCCAGAGAGGGAGGTGAGGGTCGGCCAGAACTGGCCAGAGAGATCTGGATGGAATGCATTGTGTCCTTCAGAGCAGCATACCTGACTCGGCTGAGCGAGCCTGGAGCCCCTGGTCTCTGCCCACTCTCCCCTTCCAGAGAGTCTGGAGTCCCTGCAGAATAGCAGTTCTGAGGGCCAGGGGTCCCTGTGCCAGCTTACAGACGAAAAAAAAGAGAGGCTCAGAGTTGGAGACCTGGCCTGAGCGATCCCACAGAGGGGAGCCGTGGGGCTAAGATTCAAATCCTGCCCCTCCCAAGTGGACCTGTGGGAAGAGTCAGTACTATGTCCCCAGGATGGAGGGCCCCAGGAGGTAGGGGGAGGGGGCTCCTGGTGAGGAGGGGGAGAAAGACGCCCCCCAATAGCATCAGAGACCAGGACTGGAGTGGGGATAGAGGATGGGGCGAGCAAGCTGCTTTTCTCATCCCTGCCCTCAGCATCTGAGCTTAGAATGCCCTTGCAGGGGTCCCTGAGGGCAGGGCTGGAAGGAAGAACTCACTTCAAGGAGCCCTGGAACCTGCTGCCTCATAGCACAAAGTGCTGGCTTGGGTGGGATGATGGAGAGGGGAATAAGGACCACCTCTGCCCCCCACCCCTTTCTGCCCAGGGGTCCTCCAGAAGTACTTCTAGGACGCCCCTGTAAGGTCCTGCACTTGAGCCTGCTGGGCAACAAGGAGCTGGATAAACTGGTCGCCACTAANTGACAGCTGAGTACGTGTGTCAATGTGTGAGCCTGTCCCAGGATATTTGTATGTTTACTCGTGTGTTTCGTGGTAGTGTGTATTTGTGTGTGTGTTGGTTGGTGTGCACATGCATTTATGTGTATATCTGGTGGTGCTGGGGAGACCTGTTCTGTTCATATATGCATTTCTTTGTGACCATGTCCCCCCCGCGCCACCCGCCCCCCCCCGCCCATGTGCTCCGTGCATGTCCTTGAACTTGGGTGTGTTTCTGATCCTGGGTATTTCTCCTGGGCTTCCCTGGTAGCTCAGACGGTAAAGAATCCACCTGCCATGTGGGAGACCTGGGTTGGGAAGATCTCCTGGAGAAGGGAACAACTATCCACTCCAGTATTCTTGCCTGGAGAATTCCACGGACTGGGGAGCCTGGCGGGCTACAATCTCCATGGGGTCGCAAAGAGTCGGACATGACTGGGCAACTGAACACAGCACATTTCTTCACGAGAACATGTTTGAGTGTAGTTATCCAGACACTGGTTTTTTTTTTTTTTTTTAAAAAACATTTATTTATTTGACTGTGTCGGGTCTTCGTTGCCCCCCAGCATATGGGATGTTAGTTCCTCAACCAGGGACTGAACCTGCGCCCCCTCTATTGCAAGGTGGATTCTCAACCACCGGACCACCCAGGAAGTCCCTCGGGGCAATATTTTAATACAAGAGTGATCCTTGAGTGTCAGGCTCCAGTCGCCTCCCGGTTCTCATGGCCCATGAATTGGCTCTCTTTAGGTGACTGAGTAGACTGCTTTCCCTGGGTAGGGTGGAGTGTGGAGGACTCATGTGGAAAGGAGCACTTGCACGGGCTTAGGGAGGGTTCTATGGGCACAGGGTGGCCTGTGAGTAGGCGGCCACTGGGAAGGCACTAACTTGATCCTGCCTTTAAATTCCTCTCTGCTTTCACCTGTCAGTGTCTGACATTCCCCCATTACTGAGTCATTCCCCAGCTGGGATCCTCTTTGATGGTGCATAGTTCCCAGGGGAGGCGGCCAGGGAGGCCTGGCAGCTTGCTGAGGGCAGATCCCCCATAGCCGGGAAAGAGGGCAGGAGGAATTGTGCATCTGAAGGATTGGGGCAAAGCCACAGAATTTGCTGGCACTGCTAGTGCCAAGCATGGGAGAGCCCAGCTGTGGAAGGCAGCTGCTCTAGCTTTAGAGAATCAAATGTCAGCTCTAGAAAGGAGCATGGGGATCACCCGACCCAGGCCCTCGTAGTACAGATGGGAAGACTGAGGCCTGGAAAGAGGAAACTCAGGGAGCTGGGTGGTTCTGAAGCATGCTGATGTTGCAAGAGCACTGGGCAAGGAGAAACTGGAACCTCGGTTGGACCATGGTCTGCCCCTGCTCTGCTCGGTGACTCTGGGAAAGTCCCCCTGCTCTCTGGGTCTCGGGTGACTCTCTGTGTCATGTAGGCGCTGGCCTGGCTGCCAGCTGTGGACCCTACTGGCTCTCACCCTGTTATCTTGGAAGCAGGGCTTCTTAACCACCCCTGCCCTTCCCTGGAGCCTGTACTAGGGTGGAGAGAGTGAGGTGCTCCTTTCAGCCTGCCAGAGCATCAGGTCTGCCTGCCAGCCTCCGGGAGCATGTCTCCTCACCTGAGGCGCAGAGAGATGGCAATATCTAGGTGGAATTGTCCCCTCCCTTTCCTGTTTAGGTGAGTTTTTGGCATTTGCACAGAGCCTCAGAAAGAAATGGAGAGACATGCCTATTCAGATGGCCTCCTCCTCTGAAGGATCTCTGTTTCGGTGCAGCCCTTAGATATGGCCACAAAGGAGAAGCTGGGCCTGGGCTAAGGGACAGCACCATCCTGAGCACTGTCACAGGGCAGGCCCACCCACCCAGTGGCAGTGACTCAGAGTTGGTTTGTTAAAGGGGAGAAGGTGATGAAAGCTTACCTTTAGGATGCAGGACCAAATAGATGATGGAGTCGGGGGCTGCCCAAGCACCTACTATGTGCCATGCGTGGTGCTGAATGCTTTACATTCAGGTGAGAAGTTGGCTGAGAGTCCAGTGGTGACCCATGACTCCCAGGTGCCCAAGTGCTGTTGCTGCTGCTGCTGCTGAGTCGCTTCAGTCGTGTCCGACTCTGTGCAACCCCATGGATGGAAGCCCACCAGGCTCCCCCGTCCCCGGGATTCTCCAGGCAAGAACACTGGAGTGGGTTGCCATTTCCGTCTCCAATGCATGAAAGTGAAAAGTGAAAGGGAAGTCGCTCAGTCGTGTCCGACTCTTAGCGACCCCATGGACTGCAGCCCACCAGGCTTCTCCGTCCGTGGGATTTTCCAGGCAAGAGTACTGGAGTGGGGTGCCGTTGCCTTCTCCCCAAGTGCTGTTGCTGGAATGCAAACCCATACCACCCCCCACCCCCGCCCTGCCAGATGCTGCCTCCTGGGTGGGGACGGATGCACCCATGAGGATGGGAGTGGGCGGGGCTCCCCTCTCTGAACCTCCAGATCCTCACCTGTGAGCCACAGGTGACAGCCCTGCACTCAGGGAGAAGCCCACCTTCCCTTCTTTCTTCCCTTCCCCAGGCACAGCATAGTGCCTTGGGTATAGGGAGGAGGGGCTGAGCAGTCAACTTCTGCTCTGGCCTTTGACACTTGAGTGTGTGTGTGTGTCTGTGTGTGTGTGTGGCATGCATGTGTGTGTAAGGGGATCCCTGCCCTGCACTCCTAGAGACTAGATCTTTCCTGATTATGGTCCCAGCTTGCCCACCTAACAGCTCCGCCACTCTCTGCAAGCAGCTTAAGTTCTCTGAGCCTCTGCTTCCCCACTTGAAAACCCCAAACTTCCTGAATTCTGAAGCACATGTCCTCACGAAGATTCCCCATCAGAGGCATCTGGCCCTCCTAGGATCGCCTCCCCGGGATCCAGACAGGTTGTGTGAGTGCCCCAGGCAGAGCGACTTGGCAGAGCAGGAGCTCCATAACTGGTAACTTACCGTCATCATCATCACATGGAACTGATTGACATGGTGAACAAAGAAATCCCGTGTCTGGAATTCTGAAAGACCTTGGAGAAGGTCTCCCAGAACTTCCTAGAGAAGTGGGGGAACAGCACGGGGGGACAGAGAACTGGAGTGTCAAGAACAGAGATGGGAGAGCAGCTGAGAACTCGGGTCCTGCCAGCCAGAGACCCCACGGGCCTATCTGTCCTCCACTCCAGACTGTCTTGCCCTTTGGTCATTGACATGGATGGAAGCCCAAGGGGCTTGAAACACTGACATGGATCTGTGGGAGGGTGGACATCCACATAGGCAGTGAGTTGTCACAGAGATGGGCAGAGGCTTTGAGGGCTGTCCACACCTAGTCACCAAAGGGTTGGGGGTAGTGACACCAGGCAGCAGCTCGTGCTAAAGCCCCTGGGGCCATGGCTGACCAAAGCGCACGGGAACAGGGCTGTGTTAGCAGAGGCAGAGCGCCCCATCTAGGGAGGGGGCAGGGTTGGGCCCCGCGGACTGGGCAGGCACCTCGCTGAGCTTTAGACATCAGACCCTGGGCCAGTGAATGAAAGCTGAGGCCTCCACCGGAGAAGCCCCGCCCGGCCAGGCACTTTGAACCTTCAGAGTCTCTGTGAGGTTGCTTTAGAAGAAAGCGTGTGTTTAAAAGAGTTCAAAACTACCAAACCGAGCCATATTCTGTGTCTGCGGGATAATTCTGCAAGCACGTTCATTCATTCACTGGGCATGACACCAGCCCTGTCCTTGCTGTCACGTTGCTTTTAAGCTCCTCAGAGAGCCTAGACGGACTCCCGCCTGGGGTGGTCCCGTACCTTCTCAGGGCAAAAACTGATGGTTGTATCGGAGCCAGCCTAGGGAATAATGATAATAAAGCTGGCAACTACTGTGCTTAGTTGCTTAGTATTTACCATTTTACTGATGATAGCTTATTTCATTTAATCTTTTCCATGACCCTGTAAGCAGGGTTTCCCAGGTGGCATTAGTGGTAAAGAACCCATTTGCCAATGCAGGAGACATAATAGATGGGGGTCTGATCCCTGGGTTGGGAAGATCCCCTGGAGGACGATATGGCAGCCTACTCCAGTATTCTCGCCTGGAGAATCCCATGGACTGAGCAGCCTCGCGGGCTATAGTCCATGGAGTCACAAAGAGTCAGACACAACTGAAGCAACTTAGCAGGAATAGAGTAGGTATCATCCTTAACCCATTTCACAGGGAGGGACACTGAGGCTCAGAGAGGTCCAGTTATTTGCCCACGGCTTATCTGAACTAGGACTTGAACACAAGTGCTATGATAGGACTTCAGCTGGCCTGAGGGATGTGATCAGCTGGGCTAGAGTATGTAGTCAGAGATGGCCTCCTGGAGAGGCAGATAAACCCAGGCCCTGGGGATGTGAAAGGCTGGGGGCAGATTTTTGTCTGTCCTACTTCATCCTCCCTGCAGGTCCCACCCATTTCTCAGAGAGGTGAGGGGTCTTGCATAGCATCTTGCAGCCAGCGGTCTCTGGAGCTGGATTTGAGCCCTATTTGTGGGCCTCTGGCTCTCAGCTCTCAGCCCTCGGATACTGTCAGCGCAGTGAGTTTTGAGTACCCTTTTTTACTGAAAGAAGGGACGTGATTTGCACACTGTCTCTCACTAAAGATCAGCTTGGATCTAGAACAAGATTTTCTGACTTGAAGACCAGTCAGTCCCTCTTTCTGAGTTCAAGGCTGCAGCTGCTTCCAGAAATCATGTCTTGGGGCCTGCCCATGAAAGGACAGGAGAAAAGGTCATCTCTCTTCATCCAGGGCTGGTGGGGAGCCACCCTTGTCCCTTCACCCCATGCAGGAGGTCAGTAGGCAAGCTGTGAGGCTGGACAGGGCAGGGAACTGGAGGCCACAGTCTTTGGTTACCCTTGCTGTGTGACCTTGGGAAAGACCCTTCCCCTCTCTGGGCCTTATTCACCCTTATAATACAGTTTTTTGGATCTGAGTCCCCTTGCAGCTGGGGCCTTCTGGGACGATGAGCATTTGTTCAACCTGCCATATGTAGAGTCCTGAGCTGGGTCCTCAGGGGGATTCAAGGGCCTCCAGGGGGGACATGGGTGAGATAGGGCTTAATGGGGGACTTGTCCATTCCCCTGAACAGTCACCCTCCCAGTGAATCTGAGCTCCCTGTCCTCTTCTGATTCTATATTCTGCTCACCTCATAGTGTTTGTGGTCTTGGTCATTGTGTCTAGCATGTAGTAGGCTCTTGACAATGGTGAAATGAGTGAATGTTACAGTTTGAGTCTGCAAGGTTATGATCAGTTTGGGTGGGTGCCAGGGAGTACATCCAGAATACACTTCAAAGGTAACAAGTAATGCTTACCAGATAAGTATTAAGGGTAACTTTGATGGGTGAGGGTAGAAAGACAAAGTGATATGTGTCCCATTCAACCTCCTAGAAGGAAGAAAACTTTTTTTTTTTTTTAAACTCAGGAATAGGACAGAACTGTCCGCATTGCTACATGATGATAAACTGTGAAACATGCTCCATGGTTCTTTGTACGACAAGAGTGTAAAAATTGTAAAATTTTCATCAGGGTGGAGAATAAAAACCAAGAAAAGCTGTAAGCCCATTGGCAGAACTCGCCTGATGACAACACCTGTGAGAAAGGAAACCTTCCAAGTGAGCCAGGTGCTTCCCCCTCCCCCACACCTGGCAAGAGGCCAAGGTTGGGAGAGGCAGGAGCTTATTTGGAGGTTCAAGTCCCTGCTTTGCTCAAGTCCCTGCCTGCCACCATTTGTGATCTGTCTGCATCATGCCTTGTACTGTTTGTGGGTCACCCCTCTGGAAGTGGGTGACCTAACCCTCTAGTTGTTGAACTGCAGGTGATTAGAGTACCTTAGTGGGTAATACCAGACTGTAGAGGTGAGAGGCATTTGGACTCCACTACCTGGGAAGGCCTGAATAAGATGGCATTTCAGCTGGGCCTTGAAGGATATGCAGAATTTTGACATGTGGCTATGGGAATTGGTCTTCTATGAACGGGAGAGATTGAGAGGGAGGGGAAAGTAGGGGCAGAAAGATCAGAAAAGGGAAAGCAGAGAAGGGGGGGTCCTATGGACGTCAGGCAGGCCTGGAAGTTATGTGTCCTTGGGTGAGTCGTTTTACCTCTCTGAGCAAGGTTTCTTCATTTGCAGAAAGGGGTGTTTCTCTGTCATTTCTCTTTGTGTGGGTGACATGAGATGATGTGTGTAATCAACATTTGTCCTCATCACATCTAGGGTGCTAGGGTCAGGGAGATGGACAGACCCAGCAAGGGCGTGGCTGACAGTAAATGTCCAACTCTCTCTCCAGACCAGAGAGGTGATGGATGAAATGTGGTGTGATGGATGAAATGTGGTGTTCAGATTATGTACAACATCAACTTCCAAATGAATTACTATCCCATTGCCTCTGTCCTTATATCACCTGGAAGTGAGGCTGGGGTAGGTGAGTCCCCAAAATCCGTATTGGACAGCCTGACTCACAGGGAATCCCTCTTCCTTCAGTTTTCCCCTCCCTCCAACTGCCTGAAGGTGCCAAGTCCAGAACACCCCAGGCTGTGGCCGCTTCAGTGCCGCGTCTACCCCGTCATCTCTAAAGGGAACGCTGGTTCAACCTGCCGTCCTGCTTGCTGTCTCCTCCCTGTCTCTTCTATTCGACCTGGAGCTCTGGGGCTGGGCTCAGCTTAGGTCTCAGAGTCCAGCGCAGCCTGGTAGGTGGATGAATGGCCACATGGGGAGCCCGGCTGAGATCTGCCGTACCCCTCCCGAGAGCTGAACCACCCCCACCCCTCACCGCCCTGGGTCACCAATGGGCCAAGCAGCAGTCCCTCTAGAGAAGGTCCAGCCTCCCCCCAGAGGTGGCTCCAAACCTTGAAGCCCGCAGTGTGGATACTCAGCAAACCCTTCAGCTCCTCCCTGAGCTAGATACTAGGTCACCCTGTCCCTAGGGGGGTTGCCCCTGCTGGGGTACCATGGTTCCAGGCAAAGGGCTCCACCCCGAGGACCTGTGACAGTCACCGGCGAAAGGAAAGACGCCCGGGTTAGGGGTCCAGGTGACCGGGAGCTGCGCTGGCCGGCTGTTCCCCAGAGGACCCGGCGCCCGCTCGTCGAGAGCCTTAGTTTCCCCCATCTGTACCAACGAGACTTAGAACATTCACCTCTACCGGTGGAGGCAATCCCGGACCGGGAGGGGGGCGTGGACTCCTCCAGGTGGGTTGGGGGTGTGACCTCGTTACTTTTCAGAGGTGAGGGGGCTGCGGCCGCGGAGGGCCCCCCGAGGGTCCCCGCCCCTCTGCAGCCCCGCCTCCTCGGCCCCGGGGGCTCCCCCCGCCCCCGCGCCCCGGGGGGCTCGGGCATCCTCGGTCGCGGCCGGTGCGGCTCGGCTCGGCGTCGCCATGGCAACAGCGGCTTAGGGGGCGGGGGCGACGTGGCTGGCTGGCTGGCGGACGGGCGGGTGGCGCGGGGTGGGCTGGGCCGCGCTGCGCGGGCCGGGCC
>SJYA01001664.1:319592-344366 GCA_006410615.1 Neotragus moschatus
GCCGTCGGCGCTCGGTCGGCAGGCGGGCGGCGCGGGCCGCGAGCTGCAGGGGCCGAGGCCGAGCCCGCGCCCGCCCTCGGCCGCGCGGCCGCCCGAGCCGGGGCGCGGGTCCCGCGCGGGTCCCGGACCCGCCGCCGCGCTAACCCCGCCTCCCCTTCCCTCTCTTGTCGCCCCGCGCGCAGGGCTTCCTCAGCCGCCGCCTCAAGGGCTCCATCAAGCGCACCAAGAGCCAGCCCAAGCTGGACCGCAACCACAGCTTCCGCCACATCCTGCCGGGGTTCCGCAGCGCCGCCGCCGCCGCCGCCTCCGCCGCGGACAATGAGAGGTGAGCCCGCCGCCGGCCCGGCCTCCGCGCGCCGCCGCCCCGGGATGCGCCCGGGAGGGCGCGGGGACAAAGCGAGAGCCGGGACGGGGGCGCGCCGAAAGCGCGAGGGCTCCCCACGCCGCCCTCCGGCAACTTGTGGGGCCACCTCGGACCGGGGAGGAGCGACAGGAGGACCCTTCTCTCTTCCCCCGGGTGGTTGAGGACGAGGTGCCCGAGCCTCGGGTCGAGGCCCGGAGGGAAGTGCCTTCCCTGAGAAGTCCTGCCTCGCCCCGCCGTGGTGGGCATTGTTTCCCGGGCGGTGCAGTGCCCGGCGCTGGGGGCTGAAGTGGCACCTCCACCCGAAGATCCATCTCCCTGCCTCTGGAGCCCTTGAGTGTCCGATACAAAAGGCATTTCGGCTGGGTTTTGCGGAGACCCAGCGGTGAGGAAAAGGGTGAACATCTGGAGGGGAGGAGCAGGGGGCTGGGTCGCTTAGGGGACACATATGCTCTAAGTAGGGCGCGTGCTCCGCTGGGGGCTGGGGCGAGCAAGCGGGCAGTGCCCGAGGCCGAGGAAGAAGGGCCTCATCCTTTCCAGCCCCGGGCAGCTGCTCCCTCTCTCACCTCTCCACTCCCAGGGGTGTCTCCAATTCCCCGTTTCCTTTTCCCGGGCCAGACTGGAGCAGGTGTGGAAATTCCAAGGGGAGGTGGCTTGTGGGGCAGAGGAGAGAGAGGAGGTGGTTCAGCCTGCCAGGAGTCACTGGCAAGAGCAGGCTTCAGCTCGCAAGGGCAAGCCATCCTGTCCGTGTGCGGGGGCACTGGGCGGACACAGCCTCTCCTTTCAGGGCCCAGGTTCCCCTCCTCGAGTGTGCCAGCCCTGGCACCTTCCTGCTTGGGCACAGGCTTGGTGATGGATTCTAGTGCCAGTTAGAACGTGTCCCTGCTCAGCTAAGTGGAGGTGAAGGAATGGGCAGGCACCAAGGAGCCTTTTCAGCATTCAGCCTTGTGTCTCAGGCCCCTGGCATCTGCCTCTCTTCATAGGGCTGTGCCCCTGTGTGTGATTGGCAAGTTGGCACTCCCTGTAGGGGAGGCACAGGTAGAATGAAAATGTCTCTCCCTTCCTCCTTAGTTCCAGCAGGCAGAGGAGTACAAGTTATAGCCCAACTCCTGCCCAAGGTTGACTGACTGTTTAACTGACCCCTAGCATCTTCCTGAAGAGTACCCCTTCCACCCTCCAGGAGAATTACGAGACCTTTAATTTTCATCCAGCGGGAGCTGCTCTCCCTAATGCATGCTAACTGCTGCCTGCGGCTGGTTTCCTTCCCCGCGCTGCCAACCCTAGTACGAGGCAGGACCCTCAGCCTTTCTCTGATGGCCATAGTGCCCCAGGGGACCAGGCGTGTCCTGGCAGGAAGATTTAGCCAGGCCAGAGCTCGGTGCTGGGTGCAGCCACTGCGTCTTTGAAAACCTCGATTCCCATCTTTGTTATTGTCTGGGCGGCAGGCCACCCGATTTGCTGCCTTCCTCCCTCTGACTGGCCCCCGCCTTCTCCGGCTTTCTCCCTCGGGAACATGCCCTTCGCTGCACTTTCCTGGGTGGTGGTCAGGACCCTCTGCACCCGCATGAGAGACCTTGTGTACGTACCTAGTTTTGTGTGCTTGTGTTGGTGGTCCGGGGAGCAGGAGAGATGGCAGGCGGTCCAGCCTCTGAGTGTGTCTGCCCTCCGGGAGCAGACAGCGTGCATGCTGTGTTTACCTCCCTCCAGCGGGCAGCCTGCACTGAGATGCTGCCGAGCAATCAGCTGGCAACCCTGGGCGGAGGTCGGGACGTGGTCGAGATGACCTGGAGCCGGTCCTGCCCAGCTTGACTTCGGGTCAGCTTTGCCACAGGCCGGAGGGGTGCAGAGTGGGGGCCGTGGTGGGGAGTAAAACTGCGAGTTTGTTTCTAGCGCCAGTGGTGAACGGTAGCTGGAGCAGAATGTCACTGGTGGTGGTGTGGGATTGTCTTATTAATTTTCTATAAACAAAATCTGGCTTGGAGGCTTCTCTGGCACAGGAAGGGAGCCCAGATTTCCCACGGACAGGCAGAGAGATGGAATTTGAAATCCTTCTACCCAGCCTTGTAGCTGAAATAGGCTCTGCTAGGACTAGGATCTCCTGATTTGCTGCCTTGCTTAGAAATAGATTGATCATTGCCGCTGGGATGGACGGGCAGGTATGTCTCTGGGGCAGTCCCTGGAGACGTCCTGTTTGGAGTCAAGTGAGTAAAACCAGCTCTGGCCACCCCACCCTACCCCTCAAGCTCATGGTCAAACCTGGGTGAGTGCAGAGATGCCTCCCTGCCCCCCAACTCTGACGTGGTGTGGTGCTGCTGAGGCTGGGTGGACGGATCAGCTGCCTTCCGACTTGGCCCAGCAGTGAGGAGGGGGTTGAATCCTGGCTCCATGGGACCTCGCCGAGCTGCCATGCCTCTCCCTGGGAAGGGGGTAAGTGCAGAGAGAGCAGCCTCCATGAAGGGATGGGCATGGGAAGGGGGGTGGGGGCCTCTAGGATGGCCAGTGTGAGCTGGCTCCCGTGGCCTCCTCACGTGGAGAAGGAACACCGGGCACTTGGGGGCGGCCGCCTGGGTTCTGACACTGGGTGAATCTGTCTGCTCTATGGCTGCTGCCGAAGCAGCTTTGCTGCACGCTTTCTGCCATGCTCCGCAAACTGCTGTGTTGGGAAGGTTATTTTTTGCGCCGGGATCCTCTCATCTGGAGGTTGGAAACCAGTTGGTTCTGTTCTGGGATCTTTCGGCTCCCTGGGAAAGGGAGTCTGGTCCAGGTGTGGAGATGGCGGGGAAAGGGCTGATGTCTGGTTGTGAGCCTGGAGTCAAGCCAGCCAGGGCTGCGGAGGGGGCACAGCTGAGCTCTGGGAGGTCCAAGGGCCTCAGATTTGAGCCTTTATACTTATTTCCCTGAAAACAGCCTGGGGAGGTTCCCAGCTGGTCTCCAAGATCACTGGGCCCCTCAACATTCATTTCTTCTTTGGAGGTTCTGGAGATAAGCACCAAGGACAGGTAATCGTTCCCCATGGATAATAGAAATGAATGCCACTCCGAGGCGTCCCAGGTAAAAGGTGTGCTGGCAAAAGCTTTTTTTTTTTTTTTTGCATACTGGAAATGTTCCTGCCTCATTTACAAGACAGTTTTAATGTTGGTAAAGCGATCTTGGGTGTGGTGTTTCTGCCCTCCCAGAAGATAATTTCGAACTCACTCATTTATTTATTAATGTTCCTAAATAGCTGGGAGGGTCAGTTGGCAATATAGTGCCTTCCGCATTTTTTTCCCATCCACAGTATTCTCTCTGGGTGATGCTGGCCTTCCACACAGGTGGGCAACCCAGGTGCAGGTACCCAAGGCTGATCACGTGGGGAGCAAGGGACTGACTACCCCTTCCAGGGAATATGTGTGTTGCTGGGAGTTCCCACACCTGAAAGTTACTAAGGGTAGGATTCCCGGCAGTGTAAGACTAAGGGAGGGAGATAATTTGGAGGTAGGGGTGAGGGCCTTCAGGGACCCTCCACTGGCCCTGAGTAGGCAGAAATCAGTTCTGTCCCTTTGGGTGAGGCATTTCTTGGAGCAGGGAGAGGGAGCTTGGTGAGGAACTGGAGAAAATGGAAGAGGGGATCTGTTTTCTGTTGACAGTAGTTGCAGGCTGGGCTGGGCACCCAGGCCTGGGTGTTCTCGACTCTCTGCCTCCCCTGCTGTAGACAGCAAGTGCCTGGTCCTTCTCCGCCTTCTCTTGGGTGACCTCAAGATGATTGTGCATTTCAGTGTCTGGGAGTAATGGGAAGTATGTGATCTTTGGATTTAAAGCCAGGCAGTTCCTGGGGCAAGTCACCTTAACTGTTCTGAGCCTCAGTTTGCCCATCAGCAAAATGGGTCTGATGATAATCACTTCGTTGGAAACATGAATATTAATATATTCATCATGTACTTAATAGAAAATGTCCTGTTCAGTGCTGTTTCCTTGGCAACTAACACTGGGTTTTGCACATTTCTTAAATGTTTCTAAAATTTTATTAAATAAGTTATAACACATGAAAGCGGTTAGACAGCCGTGTTGTAGGTTTTCAGTAAGTGAAAGTTAATATTTGGAGGGAAAAGTCAGTCCGTCTTGGTAAGCCTCAGTTGTCTTCTCTGCAGTGTGGGAATAGTAACGTGCAATCACGTTATTATTATTCAAGAGATGGAACTAGACGCTACTGTCCCTTGAAAGGTGAAGAGGGCTGTGTGGAGGATCATAGCTACTTTGAACACAAGAAATAGCCGAGTAGAAAGACCCTGGGACTTGTCTGCACCCGAGAAAGCAAACCTTTTCTATACGTGTTTTAAAAATCGATTTTTGATGTTTGGACCATACTTCCTTTTAGTAATCTAAGCGTTTATGTTCCGTCTAGTTTTCTTTATTAAAAATGGTGCTGGTATTTAATCCTTAAGTATGCATCATTTGTCTCCATCTGTGATTGTTTCCATGAGATAAAGTCTTAGAATTACTAGGTCAAAAAATAAGAGCAATTTCAGGCTTTTGACAGATATGCTTCCCATCGAGAGCCTGTAGTAATTTACACCCCCCCCCAAAGACTTTTGAGGTGCCCACATGTTTCTTCACGCCTTTGGAAACATTAGGTGCCATCGGTAACACAGTCTGTGTCGTTTGTATAGGCAGAAGAGTGGCATTTCTTTGTTATTTGCATTTCTTGCTGGTTAGTCACTGAACATTGTTTTCCTGGGTTTAATGGCCAGCAGTGCTGTGCTGCTGCTTCAGAATCTTGTCTGTTCCTGTCCTTTGCCTTCTGAACGTTCTGACGAGCCCTTTCTTTGCAAGAGTCTTCCTTGCCCTGTTGGGCCTTCCTCGGTTCCTTCACCACCATCCATGTAGGTGGATCGTTGTTAAATGGGCCTCTGCCTTCCAAGCGGTATGGCAGGGAATTCATTAATTACCTGCAAGGAGTGCTCCCCAGCTCCCCCTCCCCTGCTCTGCTCTCCATAAGGGAACCAGATTTAATTCTTAATCCGATAATTATCGTTAAGGAAGCCTGGCACTTACACAGCACTTTGAGAGGTCTGTCGCTGTATAGCACCGGTAAGCAGTGCAGGGGTTGTTAGATTCAGGGAAACTGAGGCCCGCGGTCAAAGGTGTGGTGGTGGGACCGTCCCAGAAGCCTGGCTTTGTGTCCAGGTCCCAGCCCCCCTGCAGCGTGGTACTCGGAGCCCCGTGGGCACCTTTGGGGCAGGGCTGACTGGAGCCCTGCCAAAGAACACGTGATTCTGAGCTTCATCTCCAGAGGGAGGGGGAGCCACAGAACATGGCCTGGACGTGGAAAAGAACCGATTTATTTCTGCTTTCTCATTTTTATCGCCCTCCTTTTAGATCTGCAGCTCCCTCGTGTGTATCTTCCAGAGATCCGAGCTGGGCAATATTTTTAGGAACGGCGGAAATTAGCTAGTAGGGATGTGATCAGCCCCAAGCTGGGGTTTTGAAGGCTAGAGAAGCCTTTTCCTGCACAGGTGGCTGTAGGCATGTACACATGCCTTTGACAGGCACACGAGTGCATGTCTTCATATGTCTTACAAGTATGCACTTGCCCTCATGAAGGTGTGTATATGTAAACATCCTTGTACGTGTTTGTAGATCTGAAATGAGGAATTGCATGTAAAGCATTTGGAACGGTGCCTGGCACTTCACGTTGGCTTGGACCACATGAAGTGTCTTTGTAGGTCGATTACGAACACACGGTTCATTCTAAGCGCTCAAGGCGTTCTGGCTACTGTTCTTATTGAGTCTGTTTTCTTATGTGTACGTGTCTACCAGCATGTGCGTTTACATTCCCCCTCTTTTACAGTGTGTGTGGTGTGTTCTGTGTTTGAGCTCTCACATGTGGGTATCTGTGTGCAGGTGTGCAGTTGCTGTCTGGGCGTGTGGCCGCTGAGCCAGCCAGTTTTGTGAACAAAACTGCCTGCCTTCCTGGGGAAAATCTCCCACGACTCAGCATCTCCCCAGGCCATCAGGACAGCCACCCTCTGAGCCCCTTCATGCCCATAGGTGCCAGCAGAGCCCAGGCCTGGATGCCAGGCCTGAGAGGTACTGCAGGGCCTTGCCCATTCTCCTAGAAAAACCCTGGCTATTTCCAGGTCCCAGGTCTGAGGATATGCAAATCGACTCTTTAATGGAATTCCTTTGCAAAATATTACTCGAACCAGAAAGTTAATTACCAGGCTCTAATTAATGGCTATTTTAGAGGGCCACAGAAGAGAACTGGAGATCACAGGGAGACCAAAAAGGCAAGAAGGAAAACATCCAGCTCCTACGGCTGGCATGGTGACCTCTCCCCAGGCGGCTGGGCCCTCTTAGCTGCTTGCCAGCCAGGCCTCCTGGGTGATTGGCCGCGGGTGAGTGGAAAAAGGGCTTCTTGCATGAAGAACCTCACATGCTGGGTCTTCTGGCCGCTGGTCTATCAGCCTACAAGGAGTGACTTGGGCCGCAATCATGGCCTGGGGGTGGGGTGTGCAAATGGCCGAGGAGAGCCCGACCAGATTGGGGTGAAGCTGTACTACTCCCATCCCCACCCTCTGAAGCCCCCAGAGCACCCAGGCAGCATATCCGCAGCCTGGGCTATGGACGGGGCAGTCACCAGCCACTCTACAAGGAAACTAACCCCTGAGACAGGAGGAGTCTCCATCCTTTGTGGGCCTGTGCGGGTAGGGGCCTGTGGGTGGGTGCACGTGTCTCACACATACCAGGGGCAGTCTTGGGTGCCTCCCACCCAGGTCCTGCCTGCAGGCCAAGCCACATGCCCCCACCCTGCACATGCACATGTAAGAACCTCCCTTTGTCACCCCACTTCCTTCCCGCTGCCACTTGAACCTGGAGAGCTACAGGCCAGGCTGAAGCCGACGAGTGCAGGGTCACAGGAGCCTGGCTTCTGGCCTGCCCCGCTCACTCACTCAGCATGGTCTACCTTGGAACAGTCTGTTTCCCCAGCGCGCCTCTCCAGATGGGCTGGCAGGGCAGAAATTGACCCAGATGAAGGTTGGGTTTGCACTTTCCCCCACATCAGGCACTCAGAGGAGTGAGTTACTCTTTGTCACGATGATTCTCCCGTCTCTTGTCCAATGAGCGAACCCCCATGGGGGTCCCGTCTAGCTCTAGCCAACTCCCAGTTCACCCTGGTACCGTCCGTCACCTGCCTCCAGCCCTGACCTTTTTCCCAGCCACAGGCCCTTGTTTGCAGGGCCTGGTTGTAAGAGAGTGCTACGGGCAGAGATGTAGATGCCAGCCTGGTACCACAGGCTCTAATTTGATGCGACATTGTCTTAGGGAGTTTTCATACCGAGGGCAGTGAATGAGTGCAGCGTCTCCCTGTGCCCACTGACTAAGGGGAAGTTAATTTCATGCTCTGTCTTGTTGACATTCCTAATCAAAGCTTCGTGTTGCAGCTGCAGACTGTTAGCACGTGAAGGATGTGTGAGCCTCGGCAATTACTGTTTCCGGCGGGGGAGGAGATTAATAGGTTGTTAACAGCCCCACCCCTCTGCTCCTATTACCCTTCTTTCCCCCTTTCCCCCTTCCCCAGGATTCATCAGGAAACTCCATCCCAGCATCAGCTCTGATAAAACCCCACTCTTGCCTTGGAAGCTGAGGGCCTGGCCCGTGAGCCGTACTGACCAGCCCACCCCAGGAAGATACCCAATCAAATGCAGATTCTTGGGCCCCTACCCTGGACCTTCTGAATTAGACTCTTTGACCTAATTGTGTTTCCCCAAGGTGTGAGAACCTCTGTCCAAAGTTTGTGCCTTTTGCCGAGGACAGGGCTCTGTCCCAGCAACTTGCTTCGGCATTGCTGTATTCTTATTGATTTCTCATAGTAAGAGTGTTTTGTGTTTCTCATTCACTGACACTCCAAGAGGGGAATGTTCCTGGCCCAAAGTCACATACTGGGGGGCCCCAAGCGAGGCGATCCACTCCCTGGTTGAGACCTAGAATCCTTCCATGAGCATGTTGTGCCCTTTTTTATTAAGGTTGTGATGCTTTTTGAAATTACCTTCCCCCTTTGATAGGAGTCCTTCCTGCGCTTGCCCAGGGCTCCCTGCTGTAAAAAGCAGTTTCACCCTGTGCTCCAAGTCTCTAAAGGGCACTTGGAGCAGTTAGGGCATTTGTGACTATAGTCTGCTTTCTACAGGGGAAGTGGATGAGGCTCAGAGAGGTATAGGGAATCAGCTGGAGCTGGGATGTGTCTCCTAGCTCCAGGTCCAGTGCTTGGCCCACCTGAGCCACTGAGGCTCGCTGCTCTTGCCGACCTCCCTGTTCTAAGTGGTTCAGAGAGGTGCACTCGGTCCTCTCTGGAATTACCAGGATCAAGTGAGTAATGTGGTTCAAGCCCAGGCCCACTGGGCCAAAGCCCGTGGGATAGAACTGGCTGATTTAGGGCTGGACCAGGTGTCCTCGGGCCCCCCGGGAGTGGAGCTCTCTGAGGACAGCCTGGAGAGGCCCAGGAATGAGAGTGGCGGTCTGTGCAGAGGCCCTGGAGAGGCCAGGCCGGGCAGCGTAAGCTGTATCCCCAGCTGGGGAGGCCACATGCCTGCTGAAGTTGGGGAGAAGGATGGGGGAGGGTGGGGCAGGGGAATCTGGGCCTGGGGGTGTGTGGAGCTGGAATGTGAGCCCACGCACGACTGCCTTACAGCCCCAAGCCCTGTATTGCCAGCTGCCGGGGAGGTCCGCAGGTGTAGGCTGGTCCAAGGCCAGCTCCACCCACTGCTTCTCTTTGAACCTCAGTTTCCCCATCTCAGCAAAGCAAAACAAAGACTAATACCTCAGTGCCTGGGACTCTGATATTCCTGGAGGCCGGGCGCCCAGCACAGGGGAGTGTCTTGTCTTTCCTGGGCTTTGCTGCACTGCCTTCAGGTCGTGAAGTGCCTGGAGGTGGCGTGGAGCTAGGGGGGCCAGGATGCCTTTCATCTCTGCACTTTTCATGGCAAGCTTCTCTGCTGAGTGTCTCAGTTATCGCCACCACCCGCTGCCCTGCGTGGCCACCTGCTTGATGGGCCAGGCTCCGTGCCCTGTGCCTTTCCTGTACTTTCTCATGTCATCCTTACAACAGCACTCTGAACGATATTGCTTGTCCTGATTTTTCAGAAAAGAAAATTGAGGCCCAGAGAGACTGAGCCATGTGTCCAAGTCACACAGCTCATAGGTAGGATCCAAACCTAGGCGGTCAGGCTCTATTATCAAAGGCCCCTCCATCAACCACTGTTCTCATGGTGTCTGTCTTCCAGACGAGCTGCTCGGTCACTAATAGCACTAACCTGCCTGCCCCTTACAGAGCGTCTGCCGCGTGCCAGGCCGTGTGTTGTCTATACGTCATCCCTAATCCTCTTCACTCCCCTTGTTTCCTCCCCCCAACCCCCTGTTACAGGTGCTGAAACTGGCCTCAGAGAGGTAAAATAACTTATCAGGGATTACCCTCGTGATGGATTTAGGATCTAGGTCTCTGGACTCAAAGCCTGGGTCCTCTCCAGTGTAGTAGCTGACATGATGGACAGATCCCGTGGGCTAGGCCTGCTCTCAGCACTTCACAGAGAGGCACTCACTCCAACCTCACGACAGCCTGCGTGCTGCTACTGACTATTGTTATTCCTGGTTTACAACCAGGAAGCGTGGCCTGCCCAGCCGGAATGGCAGAGCTAAGATCCTAACCTAAGAAGCCTGGCTCCCAAGTCTGTGCTCTTCACTACTGCACAGGCCTGCCCCTTCCTATTTTACAGATGAGGAAACTGAAGCTGCAGCAGGTAAAAGCCACTTGCCCCGGTCAGACTGCAGGTGGGTGGCAGAGATGGGGTCGGTACTTAGATGTTTCCGGAGTTTTACTGGCTCCCACGGGCTTTCTTGGTGGCTCAGCGGTAAAGAATACACCTGCAGTGCAGGAGACATGGGTTCAGTCCCTGGGTCGGGAAGATGCCCTGGAGGAGGAAATGGCAACCCACTCTAGTATTCTTGCCTGGAAAAGCTCATGAACAGAGGAACCTGGCAGGCTGCACAGTCCATGGGGTTGCAAAGAGTCGGACACGACTAAACATGCACACACGTACATGGGAGAGTGTCCTGGGCCACCCCAGGCTCTTCAGGAGGCTACTATGGGTGCTGAAGTTCTGGAAGGGTGGAGGAGTGTGGCAGTGGAGGTGGGCCTTCCTACTGGTCTCTGTGGGTGGGGTCCCCATGGTGTGAGGCTAGGGCTGGCTCAGGGACCATCTCCACATTTGCAGTTGCTCAGTGATTATACGTGTCTTTCTTCGTGGGCACCCCAGCAGTCTGGGCCCCCCACACCTCTTTTGCTCTTGGCAGAACGAGTGAGCACAGCTGCATTTGGGTCTGTTGATTGATGACCTTGGGTGAGGGCGGGGGGTGACAGAGGTCTTGGGTGGGCTCACTGGCCTTGCACAGCGCACCCACCCCCACCCCCACACTTCCGCAGATCAGCATGATCACTCTTATCACTGCCCAGGAGGATGAGAGAAAGCTGTGATGCTGGTGGGCAGGGCCTCCCAGTCCAGGCTTTGATCTCCTCATATGGGAAGGTGGGTGCGTCTGGCACCAAGACCTCTGGCTGGACGGGCTGAGGGGGCTGCTAGTCATGCAGCCAGGTTCCCAGCCCACCCAGCCATCTGTGGACCTGAGATGGTGTTGGGCACCTGCACAACTGCCTGACCTCAGGGCAGGGACAGAGCCAGGGGTGGTGACGGCTGGGCCATGGGCAGGGACTCTGCCGAAAGCCCCACCAGCGCACTCTCGGTGGTCATGTCTAGCTCCTCTGTGCACGTGAAGTTCACGTTTATTGATGATGGTTGTTTATGAGACTAGTGAAAACCTATTCCACCAATTTCAGAGTCAAAGGATGTTGAACCTGGTGGGAAATTCTGTTAGCGATCCATCTAGAGTTCATCAGACTCAGCTTCTGGTTCCTGGGGGTGAGACTGGAGGTTCCCCTCCAAAGGCATTGTGGGCATCCTCACTGTAGGTCCTGAGAAGTCCTGCAGGAAAGAAACCAGTTTCATCTTTTTAAATCTGGGGTTTCCTATCCCCCACCCCCAGCTGGGAGCAGTAGTATTCTGCAGAACCTTCTTGGGTAAACACTAATTTGAAGTGTTACCTCTCCTTAGAAGTGTGCTTTTTAAGAGGAGACTTTGGAAGTATTCCATGCCTTGAGGACCTGTGGGAGCAAGCCTTGAATGAAGGCCTTGCTGGCCCGGCAGCAGCTTTGGAGGTATATTATTTTTTTGGAAAAAGTCACCCCCAGGTCTTCAGAATCAGCTACTAGCTCTTCTGAGTTTGCAGTGGGGTCTGGCTCTGTTCAGAGCCCTCTGTGGGCCCAGAAGGGTGAGGGGTTTATTCCCCCTTTCCTGGGCTGGGTGGCTCCCTTCTTGTACCCAGCTGCTTGGGCTCTGGGTACCCCCTCCCCCCTGGACTCCTGCAGAAGACAGCAGTCGGGCAGAGGCTGCCCACTGATTTGCATAATTGCACCGTCCTCTGAATAATTAATAAAGCTCTGTCCTTGCTGGGAGCAAAGTCTGCACCATTATGGATGGGTTTGCCATGGATGGGTTTGTCTGAGCTCTTCCAGGGAGCCAGTGGTTCCCAGACTCATCAGCCGATGCTGGCATGGAGCCCCCCAGAGAGAGGAGAGGGCACTGGTGTGGAGGGGTGTGTGCCACTGGTGTGGCAGCATCGTGGACGGGACCAGTCCTGCCTGCTACCTTCTTCTGGGAGCCACACCTGGGGCCTGGACACACAGGCAATTTGAGATTCTGTATTCACTCACTTCCTGTGGTCCCATAGACTCTTCTACTCGGAAACGGTCAACTGTCATGGAGACTTAGCCCTGCTTCCAGGTAGCCTGGAGGAGGCCCTTGCTGACCCAGCAGGTGAGGGTAGGGATGGTGAGTTTTCAGGCAAAAGCAGGGAAGGAGGAGGCATTTCTGCTTGAGGCTTGTTCCTTCTTGAGTCCTTCCAAGTTTCTGGGCTTGTTAAGGGCAGGGAAAGATTGGGAGTGTCTCCTCCTGGACATGTCTAAGTCCTCTTTTTACATTGTCTCACTGAAGTGAGTTTTCGCTCTGGTCATGTGGGTTTATCTGCCTGTCACGCTGGAAAGGGAGGTTGAGAGCTGGGTCTGCCCCTGACTTGTCATTGATGCTGGGGAAGGTCCTGTAGACTGTCCAGTCAGGGTTGTACTTGAAAGTACATTGTATGGTTGTACTTGAGAGTGCATTGTACTTGAAGGTTGTATTTGAAAGGCCTTGTTTTCTTCCCTACATCCCCAGAGCACCCACAGGAATATTTCTCAAACTGGGTTCTGTGGAACACTACATCCTGGCAGATGTTATTGGGCATTTGTGATGAGGGGATTCAATAGCCTAAACAGGGCAGAGAAGCATCCAATGAACCAAAGCAAGTAAGTTTTTCCGGTGCTTGGCTGCTGGGAGCCTTTCCTCTGCTACTGTGCGTCTGGGTACACAGGAGGGGAAACGGGATGCTTTGCTTCCCATATTCATGGGCTGTCCAGTGTCTGCTTGCTCATCACCAGTAGTGGGGAGATGCCATCCCCTTGCCAAGCAATGCCAACTCTTGGAAACCTTCCCCTTTGTTAAGCTTAGCTGGCCAGCATTTAGGTAGCACTTCAGCATTTACTGCATGGGGCTCATACCAGCTAGGCGGGTGTCAGGGCAGGCATTATTCCTTTTGTAGATAAGGAAACTGAGGCTCAGAGAAGGTCATTATTCTACCCAAAGCCACAGAGAAAGTAGCAGAGCTGGTATTTAAACCCAAGTCTGCCAGCTGGATCTTCAGCTCTTTCCCTTAGTCACCAAGAAGCCATTTGCTCCCAGCGTAAAGACCAGTGTGTCTGGTGGTATTGGTCCCTAGGACCTTGGGGCTCTCTTATCCCTACAGCCCCTGTCCCCGCTTGCCTCGAGTGAGTTTCTGGAATTTGGAGGTAGGAGAAGTGCTAAACTCTGGTTTGATGGGATCCCAGCTGTGGGGCCTGGTTTGGGAGCCATATGAAGATATGGTTCATCATAGAGGCCCAGTTCATCAAACCGTCCCTGGCTCTCACCTTTTTGTGTTTACAGGTGGGCTGTGTTTGAGGTGTCCCACTAGCTGGGTAGGGCCCTTGTCTTGGGCCGGAGATGGTGGTGAGGGGGTAGAAGAGGAGGAAGGTGAGGGGGCCCTGCCATTGTGTCTTTCCCTGGGCCTTTCGGAGAGCTACCAGCCAGGCCTGGTGGATGGCCAGGGGCGGTTTGGGGTGGGGCCTTGTTTACAGCAGGCTGGCTTGGAGGCTGCGCTGAGGCAGAGGTGTGCAGCCGTAGGACTTAGACCAAGTGTTCCACGTCTGAGGAGTCTCCTAGGGTCACCAGTGCCGCATGCCCCACATCCCACGGAGAGCAAGCCACACAAGCGTGCCCTGATGGACAGAGTTTGGCCCTGCCAACACCTCGACCTAGGTTTGGATCCAGCTCCCTAACTTCCTGTGTGATCTGGGCCAAGTCACCTAATCTCTGAACCTCCATTTCCTCCTCTTTAAAATGGGTGTGATGATGGTGCCTGCCTCCCAGGGTTCTGTCTCTGGGACAGAACACAGGGTCATGTATGTCCCATGATAACGTCATCATATCATCTCATGTGCGCTCACTCTCACACGTGTCCACACACCGTGGTTTTGAGCTTCCCCTGGAGACCTCAGAATCCTGTCGGCAGATCCAGCCCCACTCTCCTCACGTCCAGCCCATCATGGAGGAGGAGGCAGCCCGAGACAGGCCTAGAGAGACGTCGCGGACACTTCTCCCCCTTAGAAAATCAATATTCTGTGGTCTGCCTAATTGCTCTGTTGTTGCTAAATGAGTCATTATGGAGGGAAAATAGCAAATGCATTGTGAGATTAATGGGGGAAAATAGTTGGCAAATGACTTGCTTTGCTTCTGAAACTCCAAGAAGGTGTTACTGTGAGAAATCTGGAGAGCCACGTGGGGCCAAGTCCTGGGAAGCGGCCTCTGGTGGATGCCCAGGGGCAGTTCGGGGTGGGGACCTGTTTACAGCAGGCAGCCTCTGGAGTTGTGAGGCCCCAGAGGTGCCAGACAGCCTGACAGGGCCCGTGCAAGGCCGGGCGCTGAGTGGGGTGTCACAGGGGCTGGAAGCGGGGGTGCCTGAGTGGTCAAGTCTGGAGCTGGGGTGGAACACGGAGCTCCGAAGGCCTGTTGCTGGATATCCTTCAGTCAGGGCCCCCCATGGGCCAGGCCTGTCCTGCAGGTCAGTGTGTGATTGCCGTGAAGGCCTGTGTCCTGAAGGCACTGGGAGCCCTGGAGGACTTGATCTGTTGGGGTAGTGATCTGAGGGTGGTATCCCTGAGGAAGAGAGGGGGGGGCTGAGCTGGCAGTAAAGAGCCTTATTTGCAGGTGGAAGAGCTTGTGCAGACCTGTGGGTCTGGGAGCAAGGGGTAGGAGAGGGCCTCATAGCATTCCTAGAAATTGCACATTTTCTTATTTTATTTTACGTGTGAGGAATCGGAAGCCGAGGATGGCCAAGAGACTTTAAGAGACCTGCACAAGGTCATAGAGCCTTTAAAGGGCCAAGTCTGGACTTGAACCTGAAAAGAAAGAAAGTGTTAGTTGTGCAGTGTGTCCAGCCCTTTTGCGACCCCATGGACTGTAGCTCGCCAGGTTCCTCTGTCCATNCGGAAGCCGAGGATGGCCAAGAGACTTTAAGAGACCTGCACAAGGTCATAGAGCCTTTAAAGGGCCAAGTCTGGACTTGAACCTGAAAAGAAAGAAAGTGTTAGTTGTGCAGTGTGTCCAGCCCTTTTGCGACCCCATGGACTGTAGCTCGCCAGGTTCCTCTGTCCATGGGATTCTCCAGGCAAGAATACTGGAGTGAGTAGCCATTCCCTTCTCCAGGGGATCTTCCTGACCCAGGGATCGAATCTGGGTCTCCTGCCTTGTAGGCAGATTCTTTACCATCTGAACCGCCAGGGACTTGAACTTAGGCCTAGGTAACTGTCCATCATGGTGGGTGCCCACAAAACTTCAGCACCTGGCTTAGGCACCTGCTGCTCTGCAGCCAGCATCAGGGACCTACCCCTGCAGGGCAGGGGTCTGTAGAGGACCCTCCTGAGCTGGGGAGGTACAGAACTCCAGAGTGGGGGTCCTACCAGCCCCAATCCAGGCCTCTCTGTCTTATTACTGGGCTTTGCTTTCTCTTAATGGCAACATGACATGGGTAATTTTCTGATGATCAAAATACCAAGACCACTAATGGCTCCTCTTTGAAAAAAGATCTCTGTAAGCAACACATTTCTCCCTCTTGAATTGAGTTGATTTACTCCCTGCCATTAATCTCAGCTGGCCTAATCTCGTTGGGTGGGGCCTACCAGCTGCCTCCAGGTTGACTGGAGGCATGGTCAGCTGAAGGTGCCAGAGACTGTGGGCCCCCTAGCATCTTAGGAAGTGGCCGCAGCAGGTAGGAGAGACCACACATGCCTTGTGGGCACTGGGAAGGGGGCTTTGAGAGGCATCAGAGATCAATTTGCCTTCTCTGGGTTCCTTGATACAGTTGAGCATCCTGGTGGCACAGGAGCCAGGCAGAGAGATTCCAGAGTCCTGCCCAGGAGAGTTAGATTCACAGATCTAGGACTGGCCTCAGAATCTGTTGTCATGATGGGCCCCCAGGGGATTCTGGGACCTCCAGTGAGCAGCTTTGGGATTCTCCCATCCCTGGCAGGGTCCCATGCCTCTGGGGGATGTTAACAGTCAGGTGCTCGGTTATCAGTCTACAGAATAACCCTGGGGCCGGATGTACCACTGGGTGCTCCAGCTTGGGGAGCCACCTGGGCAGCTGAGACCCCCGACAGGCAGGAACCCTGCCCTGGGTGCTCTGTTCCAGCTGTTGGCCGAGAGTCAGTTCACCCCAAACTCAGCTCGGATTGGCAGTTCCCTGCCCCTCTCCAAATATAAACTGCAGCCTTGCTTGTGAGAGGCTGAGTGTTTATTTGGTCTGGTTGAAGAGCTCCAGCCAGGGCACTTTGTCCTGCTCAGATTCCACTTCCAAAAGAAGTCGGCTGAGTTCTTCTGCTAAACAGCAGGGCGTCTACTGTGGGGTTCCAGGCAGGCTGGGGCTGACCCTGCAGATATAAAGGGAGTCCAGCTGTGACTGTGCTGCCTGGGGCAGGGGACACCAGTGGCATCCTGCAGTTGCTGCCGCTGGGTCTGCTTTCTGGTCTTGCTCCTGCTTCTCAGGGAGCCGGTCCTCCCTCGGAGAGAAAGCCAGACCAGACCAGTGCCAGGGCTCTGACCCTGGGAACTGAATCTCAGCTCTCCTCACAGACAGTCCCGGTCCCTCCATAACCCTGGGGCCGGATGTACCACTGGCTGCTCCAGCTTGGGGAGCCACCTGGGCAGCTGAGACCCCCGACAGGCAGGAGCCCTGCCCTGGGTGCTCTGCTCATGGAGTCTGCCCATGGTGGCAGACTCGGGCCAGTCTGGGTCAGGCAGACGTGAAGCAGAAGAAGCCAGGTCAAGGCTTGTCCCATACTTTTTCTTCTGCCTGAGCTGTGAATGGATTCCAGACCTCAGATCCCTCGATCTCTGCCCCAGCCTGGGCAGCGTGACATCTGCTTTCTTTGCATCTGCTCTGTTAATCTGCAGGGAGATGGTCGGCTGATCTCAGGAGGTTCCATAGCTTCCTACACGGTCTTTGAACAACTTGGCGGTACCCAGGGAATCAGCAGGCAGCCTGGTAATTCGTCACCACACATTTCCAGTTGGCCATCCTTGCTGTGGTTGTTATTGTTCAGTCACCAAGTCTGTCCGACTCTTTGAGATCCCATGGACTGCAGCACACCAGGCCTCCCTGTCCCTCACCATCTCCCGGAGTTTGCCCAAGTGCACGTCCATTGAGTGGGTGATGCTGTCCAGCCGTCTCATCCTCTGTTGCCTCCTCCTCTTTCTGCTTTCAGTCATCCAGAGGATCAGGGCTTTACCATGTGAGCAACCAGGGAAGCATCCTTGCTATCTCTACCTTCTAAGCCCAGGTGGCCACTTAGCCAGCCAGGTTCCTTCGGTAAATCTCTGCAGCTACTAATGATTAGTAATGGCTGGGACTTTGTCTCTTTCGCACTTAGTGATTACCTGGAAGTGAGTTTCAGTGAAGGCAAGACTCGTACCGTGCCCCACCCCCAGGCATACACGGTCCATCCACCTCTCCTCTCAGAAGGACAGCCCCATGGCCTCTCATGTTCAGTTCAGGCACTCAGTGTGTCTGACTCTTTGTGACCCCATGGACTGCGGCACACCAGGCTTCCCTGTCCATCACCAACTCCCAGAGCTTAATCAAACTCATGTCCATCTAGTCTAGCGTCCCCTTCTCCTCCTGCCTTCAGTATTTCTCAGCATCACGGTCTTTTCCAATGAGACAGTTCTTCACATCAGGTAGCCAAAGTATTGGAGTGTCAGCTTCAACGTCAGTCTTTCCAATGAGTATTCAAGACTGATTTCCCTTAGGATGGACTGGTTTGATTTGCAGTCCAAGGGACTCTCAAGAGTCTTCTCCATCACCACAGTTCAAAAGCATCGATTCTTCAGTGCTCAGCTTTCTTCACAGTCCAACTCTCACATCCATACATGACTACTGGAAAAACCATCGCTTTGACTAGATGGACCTTTGTCGGCAAAGTAATGGCTCTGCTTTTTAATATGCTGTCTAGGTTGGTCATAGCTTTTCTTCCAAGGAGCAAGCGTCTTTTAATTTCACAGCTGCAGTCACCATCTGCAGTGATTTTGGAGCCCAAGGAAATAAAGTCTGTCACTAATTCCATTGTTTCCCCAATTATTTGCCATGAAGTGATGGAACTGGATGCCATGATCTTAGTTTTCCAAATGTTGAGTTTTAAGCCAACTTTTTCACTCTCCTCTTTCACTGTCATCAAGAGTCTCTTTAGTTCCTCACTTTCTGCCATAAGGGTGGTATCATCTGCATATCTGAGGTTATTGATATTTCTCNTTTCTTCACAGTCCAACTCTCACATCCATACATGACTACTGGAAAAACCATCGCTTTGACTAGATGGACCTTTGTCGGCAAAGTAATGGCTCTGCTTTTTAATATGCTGTCTAGGTTGGTCATAGCTTTTCTTCCAAGGAGCAAGCGTCTTTTAATTTCACAGCTGCAGTCACCATCTGCAGTGATTTTGGAGCCCAAGGAAATAAAGTCTGTCACTAATTCCATTGTTTCCCCAATTATTTGCCATGAAGTGATGGAACTGGATGCCATGATCTTAGTTTTCCAAATGTTGAGTTTTAAGCCAACTTTTTCACTCTCCTCTTTCACTGTCATCAAGAGTCTCTTTAGTTCCTCACTTTCTGCCATAAGGGTGGTATCATCTGCATATCTGAGGTTATTGATATTTCTCCCGGCAATCTTGATTCCAGCTTGTGCTTCCTCCAGCCCAGCATTTCTCCTGATGTACCCTGCATATAAATTAAGTAAGCAGGGTGACAATATGCAGCCTTGACATACTCCTTTCTCGATTTGGAACCAGTCTGTCATTCCATGTCCATTTCTAACTGTTGCTTCTTGACCTGCATACAGATTTCTCAGGAGGCAGGTCAGGTGGTCTGGTATTCCTGTCTCTTTAAGAATGTTCCACAGTTTGTTGTGATCCACATATTCAAAGGCTTTGGTGTAGTCAGTAAAGCAGTAGTAGATATTTTTCTGGACCTCTCTTGCTTTTTCGATGATCCAGCGGATGTTGGCAATTTGATCTCTGGTTCCTCTGCCTTTTCTAAAACCAGCTTGAACATCTGGAAGTTCATGGTTCATGTACGGTTGAAGCCTGGCTTGGAGAATTTTGAGCATCACTTGGCTAGCATGTGAGATGAGTGCAATTGTGCAGTAGTTTGAGTATTCTTTGAGCCCCTGCTTTGTCATTCTGTCCTGGAAAGTGCACCCTAGGGCCTCTCCAGGTGATGCCTGTGTTCCCATGGCAGGAACTGCCATCTTTCTCACTGACTTGGGGACCAGGATCTTCCACTGAGTAGTGGCACTCCGGGACAGACAGGATTCTGGCCCCGAGAGGCTGCTTGGGAAGGGCTGGTTTGCTGAGCTTGCCTGACTCTCAGAGCAGGTGCAGACACCTTGGCCATGCCCTGTGGGCTTTTTATCAGTGGTCACTTTGGAAGCCACTCATCCCCATGGTGGAAACACATTTCTGAATAAGAGGCAACGCTGCATCCACGTGGTGCAGTTGTACAGAAAGCCATTTAATGGGCTGGCTTGTAGCTCCCCACCCCCCCACCCCCGCACACCGCAGTGCTGCTGGGGGGCTCCTGTGAGTCTGCCAGTGGGTAAATTCACTGAGTTTCACGCGTGTGTTTGTCACATGTCAGTCACTCAACCGAGCGTGCTTTAGCATGGCTGACATCCTGCTTCCCAGCACACTGGGCTCACAGAACTGCCCAGCACCTTGCCTGTCCAGGCTGGGTCCTCTCCCAGCAGTTATTCTTGACCCTGCCTGTGGGCTGTGCTAAATGCTGCGAGAAGCCTGGGGAGCCTCCAGGCAGGAGAGCAGCCTCCCCTTACTGTTCTCCGCTCAGCTCCAACCCCTCCATCACCTTCTTTCTCCCCCCCTAAGCCCCCCAATCCAGGCCCCTGAGTCCCCTGCTGCTGCAGAGCTCTCAGTGGAGGGGCAGGGACCCCTCAGTGGTGAGTGACCTCCTGGATTGGCCTGGATTGTTGAATCTCCTGCCGCAGAAGCCTCAAGCCCCCAGCCCCGTCCTTGTTTGGTACCGTTGTGACAAGGGGCTGGTCTTCATCCCATGAGGCAGGCACGCCCACACTTTCTGTCCGGATGGCTTTTCCTGCCGAGGTTTCAGAAGAGCCGGGCACTGAATGGGCAGGGTTGGGGGGCGGCGGTGGGTGGTAGCTAGCCTAGCCAAGCCAGTGGCCCAGGAGAGAGCAACTGGTTCTAAACCACCCTGCCTGGGAAGGCAAAATCTCCCGGCTGCCCTGGCAACAGCTCGGAGCCAGCCTGTCGGTGTGGCCGCTGACAGCCGCGGCTCCTGACTGGCTGCAGCGCCCTGCTCCTCCCCTGCTCCGCCGCTCGCTCACTCTCAGCAGTTCCTGCATCCTTCCTGGAAGCAGATGGTGCAGAGGAGGCGCATGGCTGGGGGTCCTCGGACTCCGTGTGGCTTGCGCGCTCCCACGCGTGGGTGGGTCACCCTCAAGCGATTTCACCAACACCACTGGCCCGGGTTGGGTGCCATTCATTCAAGAGCAGGCTGCAGGGAAAACAAAGCCTGACTCTGCGGTCTTCACAAGCAAGCCTCTCGAGAGTGCCCAGCCTCCCTGCGTCCCTCCCAGGAGCCTCTGTGCCCTGGTCACCCCTGTTTACTCAGACACGGCAGGCGAATGCCTCCGTTTGCATCCTGGCTCCACCGCCCCACAGTGCTGTGACTTTGGGGAACTTGCTTAACTCTGTGAAACGGAGACACTAGCCATTCCTGTCTCGAAGGGGGTCGAGAGGAGTACATGAGGCTGTTAGCTGAATGCTTAGCTGAGCACCCTGAGGCGTGCCCAGCATCACCGAGACATGTTTGCCGGCACTGGCAAGGTGTCTGTCTCAATGCTGTTCCCTCGTCTGGAGTCCTCTCTTCCCCAGCTCTTCCTCCTTCGGTCCTACCTGTCTTTTAAGCCCTGCCTCCTCTGCCTGAAGCCAGTGCTGAGCCCCCTCGCCCAGTCCCAGGTGAACCTCCCTTTGCTCCCTATTTTCTGTGCTTCATTTTTGGGTCTGTTCCCCTGGTGGCAAGTAGGGTCTCTTGAGGGCGCTGCCTGGGGTCTTTTGAACCACATTTGTTCTCCTCTCTGGAGTGGAACAAGGCTGGGTCTAGCTCATTCCCAGCCTTCCACAACCTTGGGGTGAACCTGGAGACACTATCCCCACCCCCAAATAGAGCCTTGCAGGGCTTGGACTGAGGGGGTCTCGAGATCCCTTCACACGTAGGAAAGTCATGGCCAGGAGTGAGGAGGGGGCTGCCCAGGGGCACCAAGGAGTCCAGAGGCATAGCCCCGCCCCCTTTTCTGCCCTTCTCTGCTCCCAGCATGGGCAGGAGTTGGAATCAGGGAGGCTTCACTGAAGTGGCAGGAGCTGAGGGTTGAAAGAGGATGAGTTCATCAGAGGGCAGAAGAGGGGAGAAGAGCAAGAAGGCAGCGGGCCTCCTTGAGGGAGCTCAGGGCGGGAACTTTCATGTCCTCTTGGGGCCTGAGGCTGCTCTGGGAGGCAGGAAAGGGCTCAGAGCTTCAGGGAGGTGGGGAGTCGTTCAGAGGAGCAGAAGCAGCAGGTGAGGAGAGGAGGAGACGGACAGGTGAGCTGAGTGGGAGCTGGGCTCTGGCTGTGTGTGTGTGTGTGTGTGTTGGGGGGCAGATTAGGCGGAGGATGGCTGTCAGTTGAGCACTCCCTCTGTGCTGGGTGCTTTGTCTCAACGGTCACAGGGACCTGAGAGATGGGAAACCAGGTGCCGAGATGTTTGGTGAACTTGACCCAGGTCTCATGGGCTGGTAAGGGGCACAGCCAGATGGGGGACCCCAGGAGCTGTGACTCTCCAGGCTCAGATGAATACCACCCTTTGCGGATGGGGCAGCATCACCTCTGGGGGTGGGGCCCATGCGTCTGTATTCTTTCAACCACTCCCTAGCTGGTGTTGGGGCCACAAAGAGAGTGTGGCCTTACAAAGCACTGCACAGAGACTCTAGCCAGTGCAGGTGCTGTGTGTTTGTTAGTTCCTGGCACACATGTCCAGGTTACTTGCACAGATGTGGGTTGCTCGCCACACCTGGCAGCTCTGTCTTTAAGCTCAGCTGTCGGGAAATGGGTGGCACGCCATTTCCTACAGCTGGGTGGCCCTGATTCTGGTCTCCGCTGCCGGGCAGCCAAAAGGTGGGGGTCTTGTAAGACATGGGTCTCTCACCCCACCTCGGGGAGCCCAGGCCCCCCACAGTGGGTCTCATAGCATCCTGATCCTTACTTCTGGGTAGATTTTCATGGTGTGACAGTTGTCTGCAAGCCCCACTGAAAGGCAGACCCTTTGTTCTGGGCCCGGGCACCTTGCAAGCAAGGGCACATGGGCTTCTCTGTTGGCTCAGTGGTAAAGAATCTGCCTACAATGCAGGAGACGTGGGTTCAATCCCTGGGTAGGGAAGACCCCCCTGGAGAAGGAAATAGCTGCCAGCTCCAGTATTCTTGCCTGGGAAATCCTGTGGACCAAGGAGCCTGGCGGGCTATATACAGTCCACGGGGTTGCAGAGAGTCAGACACGACTGAGTGACGGAGCACAGCAGCACCTTGCAAGCAACCTTGGAAGCGCGGGGGCGCACTAAGCGTTTAGCCCACAGATGACACATTGAGCACCTACTGTGTGCTGGGCGCTGTGCCAGGTGCTGGAGTAGTAAGTTCGCCTTGGCCTGCTGTGACTCTCAAGCTCCCCCAGGTCCCATCAGGAGAGTGACCGTTTTGGAGCAGGTGTTTAGCTCCCCATTTTCCAAATGAGGAAACTGAAGCTCCAAGAGAGGAAGCGGGTAGCCTGAGGCCAGCCGAGCCCCTTCTCCTGGTGGGTGCCCCTCCCCAGGCTGGGAGTACACCCTGGGGGCTGTCAGCTGCTGCTCTCCCATCGGCCTTCACTGACCGTAGCACTGTGGACCAAAGATGGTACTCCCAAGTTGGCAAGGAAGCCAGGCCCACAGGGATGCGGTTTCCCAGGAAGCAGGGCCCCAGGGGGTGCGACCAACGCCTGGCTGGCTGTCACTGCTCCCCTCTCGCCCTCCCATGCCCAGAATCAGGGCCATCCTCTGCCACCCACTAAGGACCTGGCCACTGGGGACAGTGACTGTGTCGGGGTGAAGTCAGAGGCAGGAGAACAAAGAGAACCCTTGCTGCCAATGTGACTCTGACCTTGAAAACCCAGAAAAAGAGAAGAGCTGACTACAGGCTTCAAAGGGGGGCAGGCCTCCTGCAGGCAGGAATGGAGGAAGCCTTGGCTTTGTTACTTCTTGCTGCCGAATCTCTCCTTCTCAGTTTAATAAAAGTCCTGGGGATCGTTGTCTGTGGGCTGGCTTGGAATCTCGCCGCTTTGATTGAAGGCAGGAGATGCCAGGAGCTCTACTCTCACCTTGGCTGGGCTCCAGAAGACACAGCTTCCGAAGCAAAGATCAGACATTGACGTGAACGTCTCGTCACAGCCCTAGTGTCCCCTCTGCAGGTGTGCCCAGCTGTGTGAGAGGGACCCATGACGGAAGAGCATCTTCCTGTCCCAGCTTGGGGGGTCCTGCTGGGAGGCAGACAGCACTCAGGGGTCTGGGCCCGGCGAGGCTGAGGCGATGTGTCTCTTTATAATCCCACACGTGGTAAGCGAGTCCTTACCGTGCGCCACGTGTGTCCCTGGGCAATGTGGTGGGTCCTGCCCCGTCCGCCGGCCACACAGGACCCCCTGGCCGAGGCAAGCGCAAATGTGGTGGGCACTGGCAGTCTGGAGGGTGGGTGCCCTGCTCCGGGGCCCTGGGCCTTGGACTCACAAGTCAGAAGTCTCTAGTGGGCTTGGGTGACATTTTGAAATTTCACATCTTTCAGTGTTGGTAATGGATTCGAAACTCAAAAATGTAAAATACCGTGTGGGCTAAACAAAACATGCATGTGGACCAAATACAGCCCATATTCTTTAGTTAGGGAGCTTTATCCTAAAGGTTGGATAAAACCCAGATGGGCAGTGGGGAAGTGGGCGTGGCGTCTGGGTCAGGCAGCCACCTGGGCAGGGCCGTGGCCCTGGGAACCCTGCAGGACCGTTAGGACTGAAGCAGGGGGCACTGGAGCGGCAGACAGACGGGGCCACGCCTGTCTGTGGAAGCGGCGCGTGCCTCGCTGAGGGACTGGTCCCAGTCCTGTGCGGCAGGCCTGACCCAGGCTGCCCCGAGCCTGCTCACCTGTGTCCCCGGCCCCAGGCCAGGGGCTGCTGCCCGCGCTGTCACAGTGCATGAGAGGCCCTGGGCAGAGAAGGAAAGTGCAGGCAGCAAAGGCCGTAAGCCTCAGAGGAAGCCCCGGACGCAGGGCGTCTCGGAGGTGCGACTGCACAGTTCCGGGGTCTGTCCCTCTGCCTATGCGCATGTAACGCTGTCCTCGCCCCTGTCCTTTGCGCTTGCTCTCCTGCCAGCTCTTCAGCTCCTGGGGCTCTATAAGCATCTAGAAGGGGGCTCCCCCCGCCGCCTCACCCCCCACAGGGATGCTGCATTCTTCTGAGGGTTTGAGCTGTTCTGGCCAAAGCCTGTCTGGGTTTCTTCCTGTTCAGACCTAACTTTTGTTTCTCCACCCTGTCTGCCACTCCCTTCATATCCTTTTTTTTTTTTTTTTT